>VTPC01090587.1:1155473-1213810 GCA_011009095.1 Ignelater luminosus
AGTAACTTTTCTGCAGTAATATAACTGAAGAAGCCTTATACAGCTTTATTTTATAGACCCCTGGTTGCATAAAGTGTTCTTAACTGTGTTGTCAAGTTAAGAAAATGAGAATTCAGAATTCTCTAACCAGATCACTAGATTCTAAATTTAACATCACTTTATGCAACCACAGGAGAGTGCATTCATCATGTGACTGCTTTGATGGGTACACAACTACAAAAGTACATAACCTCACATTCTAATTGTATTTCATATGGTTTATTATTATTATAGTTATTAATAACATGTAATCTTTAAAAAATTCATTATTTTAAGGTGGTTTAAATCATTTTTAAATTATATCAGACTTACGTGAATGTTTTGTTGTTTTGGAAGGTGAATTGAAGACCGATATTTACAAAAACGTTTCGATAATAAGTGGATGTGAATTATGAACTTTTATGTTAACATATATGCAATCATCTAACTTTAATCATTCGAGTAAAAGCATGGAAAATCTCCCTATTATCATTTTTATTATTTTGATGTTTGAATTATCTCAAATGTGTAAAAAGCCCATACACAAATTATAAAATCCTCCAATGCATATGCAGAATGTTTTTGCTTGCTAAGGCCATAGCAATTTTAACATGGGAGAAATTTATTAGGATCAGAGTTTGCTTGCATTTACTATTAGTATTAAGAATAATGTAAAATGACATTTCAGAAAACAAAACAACTGTTTTTCATTAAGTGTCAAACAATCATGTTTATTCAATAATTATTTATTGTAAGAGTGTTTTAGACAGCGTTTCATCCACGCAAGAACACAGTTCAAGCATTTAATTTTCTTAAGTGGATAAAATGCGACTAAAACAGGAATGCAATATGTTTTATCTACAATCACAAAAACTGTGCCAGATGTTATGATTTCCAAAAATGTCCAGAAAAAGATGTGCATCAGTGACAACTAAGTCAAAACAACAAACGGGGATCTGTGTGTTACTTTAAATATAAATGTTAATTTTCCACTAGTGGATAAAATATTAGTTAAAACGGTTCATAAGTGTGGATAAAAATCCAATTATAAGTTGATTGTGGATAAATATTGTTTTATTTTCTAAAATGTCATTTTACATTAGTCTTAATGCTTATAGTAGATGTAAGCAAACTCTGATCCTAATAAATCTTTCCCATGTTAAAATTACTATGGTCCTAATAAGCAAAAACACCTGGTATGTTATTATCATGTATTGGTGGAAATCTATGAAAGTGGCAAGTTTTTCTTTTGTACTACTAGTTAGTACCACACTTAACAATGGCACAAAATCGAGGTGTTTTTTAATGAATTACATAGCCAGAAAACATAACTTGTTTTACACAGGCTTTTATGGTAAACATTTGATTGCTAACCACAGCTGATTTGAAGTCACATGAATGAATTCTATAAAATATGACCAAAAATAATTATTTTCACGAGGTGTGGCTACAAAAAAGCAATCTCTTTAATTATTTTGTACAGTAATAAAACAAAAAGCAAATTCTATTCTCTTGACAACTATTAATTTTTGTATTTGCATTAAAACAACAAGTTTTAATAGTATAAAATTTCTAATACAGTCCTAAATGAAGCTGTCAATGCCCAGAAAATGATGGGTAGATGCATAATTCATTTGAAAGCATGTTTAATAAACTCTTGTGAAAATAAGATTAGCAGTAATTTTTATTTTGAGGTTAGATTTTAAGTGGAAGTTCTACTAGGTTGGTGCAGACCAAACAGAATTATACACGAATTTGTTTATTTCAATATAAGTAAAGATGAGCCTTTCGAATTTCTTAGCAGCCCCTGATGAAAATAATATTTTTGATTATACTCTATTATTCAAACCTAATAACCTACATAAATAAACAACAACAAAACAGTTTAATTGGATCGACATTCATTATGAAGCATTTATGCATTATTTGGCAGTTGCAACTTATCAAGTATAACTTAAAATGTATCTGCATGAATAATAGTGAACTTGCACCAGATGCAACAACCAATACAATGGCTTTTATTAAGCTTCTATAGCACAAATGTGATTTCTATAAACAATAAACATTAATTCATTAGCAACAAAATATATTACAAAAAAAGTTAAATATATTAGAACAGTGTAATTGATATTAAGATTGTAAATTACATAAGATACTACTGAAGAAGTACTGGATAATTATTAATAGTAATTTTTTTATTTAGTTTGGTGTGCTCATGGAATTTAAGTAAGCATTACGATAAGATGGTCTTATCAACTATTTTGTCATCTTTTAATTATTAGCTACGTATTTATCACATTTTAAATTGCTGACGCACTAGTTCTCTCAAACAATGAATAAGAAAAATTAAACATTTCTAAACAATAAAATATTTATTTTCATCACAATTAAATTAAAAATAATTTATTTACCTGCAGCCAGATGAGGTTCATCTGTTTCTAAAGTCCTATAAGAAGTAGCTAAAGCATGCACAGCATATCTATGTAATGTGAGTAACAGCCTAGGGCAATTCGTTTCAATCCAATGTGCTACATACTGGCACGACAATGATTTCTTTGAATGAAAGCAACTGTCAGTGACTGCTGTTAGTGTTTTGTTTATGGCAAGACACATTTGTGGTCCTTCAGAATAATGATCCATTGCTACATGATAGGTACACATAAGAAGTAATCTCAAGTCATCTGGAGTTAAATTGTCACCATCACTTGAAAACATTCGTACGAGAATATTTCGAACAGTTTCATCATCCAAAACCTTAATTCAATAAAAATGTTCAAATAACTTGACTTGAATTTTGTCTAACTTACAGCTAGAAATTTTTCACATTGTTGTTTGAATTGGGATGTACTCATGTAACTTGTTTTTGATTTGGAGAGACTATGTAGATAGTTATATAATTTTTCTGAGAATGATGGATATCGTGGAAATAAATATTTCTAAAATTAAATCATCTCTATTATATTGTACCACCACATCTCAGTAAGTTACTTACCGTGAATACTGATAAAGTTATCCCGTTAACACCTTCATATTCTTGAGATTTGTTTGCTAAAATCTAAAATTAAATTTAAAAATTTAAATTTGGCGCCGTTAATTAATGAAAACAAACTAAAACATCTTTAAAATCTACTAACAGATAATCAAAAAATACAATATCGATAAAATGCTTTCCTCCTATTTTGCCGATAAGATAATCCTTTTTTAATAAAACATACCTTGGCAAGTTTTTCTACAGGTAACAAATTTAAAGGCCTTTCTTGAATATCTGATGCCGATGGTGTTCTTGAGATATCTTTACGGGAACTGTTATTGGAACCAGTTGTAGATGACGGGGCTGATTCTTCAACTTTGCGTTTATTCCCGTGTGAATGATGGTTTCCCATTGTAGATGAATTAAAGCCACATTTTTTACTAGTTGTGATTTGCGTAGGCGATTACGCACTACAATTGGAAATCTTGAAAATCCTATGTTGGTAGCAGTGTTGCCATCAAAAAAATACTGGCAGAGGTGTTGCATGCAGAGCTATTATACAGTGACCGCCAAAAGTTTGAAAAAATTGAGATTTTTTTAATTTTTGAGCACCAAGATCTTAATACCTAACTAGAATAGCAGACGCTGAAAATAGAATACATACGCATACATAAAGCAAAAATGGCACAAACAGATCTGGTACCCTTATCATGGCCGATGTGAGTATAACCGGTAAAATCAAAGACATCTTTTACAATTTACATATGTCATGGGTTAGAAACATTGGTTCTTCTTTTTATTTAAAAAGTGTTACTTTAATTAATTTTAATAAACCCGCAAAATGCTAGTATTTCTTGTTCAGCTTTTTGTTGTCTTAAGAATTTTTATATCTAGACATTAAACACTATTTCATTTTCTTTCGCAGTCACTAAAAACATGACTGAGACTACAATATTTACAAATTCAACAATATTTAGAACAAAAACTTTAGAAAATTGCAAAAATTGGTCAACACCTACAGTATCCTCAATATGACGCAAAATGGTCATAGCGAGAAATATACATACGCTCTAGTTACTATCAAGATCTCAGCGTTTACAATCTAAAGATATTTCAAAATGTAAAGAGCCACGTTATTGACGTCATCTGCGTAGCAGAAAAAATTTCGCTAAAAGGTAGTGACGTTTCGAACGAATTTTGTATTATTGAATTGAAACAATTTATTGAAAAAATAAATTATTTTTCTACTTGTTAAAATATTAAAGCAGAATCTAAAGTTCTTAGTTCTCAAAAGAACTGTTTTTTATATGGAAATTATAAAATAATCCAAAGATAAACCAAACACGAATGAACGGAATGAACGGAATGAACACAATATTTGCACGAACGCCTGTGAAGTAAATTAACATACACTTTGGGTTAAAATAGACTCGGCCTGGACGATTTTAGTTCTATTGCGCAGGGACGCCACAGTGGCTCTTTAGATTTTAATTAAACTTTACCATTATCAAGTACCAAAAATTATCAATATCTTCAAGAATATAGATGGTTATGATGAAATCTTATTAAAACGTAAAAAAGACGTCTTTATTTTTATTTTTACATAACATTAGAGAAATTAAACAGAAGTTTTCCCATTAACGGGATTCCCACACTTTACAATAAAAAATAATTACATTTTGCACACCTAGGGCGGAAATTAATATAATAATAATAATAATATTCCCGGCCGAGCCCTGAAATTTTTCACGCAGAAAAAATCTGAAAAAAATGCCATCCTCTTGGAGGGATGTAAAAAGTAATGGATCCCGTGTGACTACGATGAGTTGCACGTTAAAAATACCTACCGGGGTTGGAAAACCTCGGATTCGCCTAAATTTTAGTTGGCGGCGAAATGACCATAGTAGTTGAAGCCACGAAAGTCCAAGGGAACCGCGACCTAAAACCTCAGTCACATAATAACAATAACAACAACAATAATAATAATACTTATTTTATGGATGGTTTTAGATAAAGATTAATTGATTTCTGTTTCCAAGAATTATTAGATTCTTGATTCTCCAGCTTATAAGATTATTCTTCGATTTTCATGTATTTAATACTAAAGCTCTTTCAAAGTTGTCAGCGTTTTGCCATAATTTTCAATTTCTCGGCATTATACATTTGTAAAGATTCAAATCTTTCTAGGAATAGATAGAAATTAGTAAAAGTGTATGTAAATTTGTTGTAGACGCAAATAAAAGAATCAAAAATAAAAATCTTTTCCATTTAGAACGAACTTTTTGGCGGCCACTGGATATACCGCCACGGCGACGGCGCAGAGCCACAGATTTTATCAAATACAGGTTAGAGTCCCTTACACGTACAGTTGGTTTCAACAAAAATAAGAAGTAAAATGTCTCATAATCAGGGACTAGAACACTTTTGAAATAAGGGTTACGGTTCCGGTTTCGGTTCTACTTCCTTTAAAAATATGGGTTTAGGTTCCGGTTTCGGTTCTATGTGATTTAAAAATAAAGGTTCTGGTTCTGGTTCCAGAATTTTTTTGGGTTCCATAAGGATTCAAATAAAAAAACATGTTAAATTGCAAAACTAAAATTTTGAAACTCTTTTAGCATACAGTATATACCAATTTCGATGCTCACTATTGGAATCTCGGAAATTGTAAGAGATACAAAGTCAGTTAAATTAGAAAAGTTTTGGCTATTTTGGAGATCAGTTTACTTATGCTTTTGTTTTTTCAAAAAAGTTCACGGCTTACTAGATATTTGCTAAAAACGAAAATATTTATTTTCTTTTCTTTTCTTTCTTTATCTCAGAACGAGCAAAGATAGAAAAGAACAGCAAAGAGGGTGTTTTAGAGAATTTACTTCTAAACACAAAAAAATTATTTTCGCAACTGTCTTGTTTTATTTCGGCGGTAGAACGTAAATCCAAATTTTTTCTAATGGAACGACTACTTGATTTCCATATTACTGAACTGCACGCCTTAAATGCTTTTCAGTGATACATGGTTTGACATAGCTATTCATTTGTTTTACCGAGTTATCAAGTGAAAAAAAACTTTTCATCATAGTGTGCCATGACATCTAACACACAAAGTCGTCGAGTTTTATCAAAGCGATTCATTTGTTATGCAAAAATTGCTAAAACGAAATGAATACGCTTTTATGGAGCATTAGATGCTTAGTTGATGCTATCTGTGAATGCTCAGTAAAGTATCCAAAAAGCGTCTTTTGTTTTGTTTTAACAATTGTTACATAACAAATGTAATTTAGCTGACAAAAACCAATGATTTTCATATGTTTAAAGTCATGGCACAGTAAGTGCGAAATGCTGTTTATTTAAAAAAAATAAGATAATTTCGTTTTTAGCAAATATCTAGTAAGCCGTAAACTTTTTTGAAATACAAAAGCATAAGTAAAATAGCCGAAACTTTTCTAGTTTAACCGACTTCGCATCTCTTACAATTTCCGAGATCCCAATAGTGAGCATCGAAATTGGGACACACTGTATATTAAAACAGATTATTATACATTGGAGAACCAAGATTACATAATTCAAATTTTTGTTGCAACAGTCACTAATTTCAACGTTAGGTGCAATTTTTAAATAGGATAATCATAGTCTCATTTATTATTTTCAAAATTTTGGTTTTTCCAGTTTTGTTTTACAGTTACTTCCAAATTTGAATTGAGGTATTTTGAATGGAGTGAGACAGTAATACAAAAAGAATACCAAGCAAGCAAGATCCTACAAAGGGAGAAAATTAGACTTTCAATAATTATCAAATAAGATTGTTCAAATTCAAAACATGTGCATGATGTCGGATATCACTGAGAACATGTGACAATTAATGCAATAAATTTAACTAAATCATCAGATTTGCAAAAAAAAGACAAAATTTAGAAACCTGATGAATCAGTGCACTCGTAGTAAGTGTAAGGTAAAATAATACATCATTAAGTAGTAACTACTACACCGCAAACACCAAATAGCAAATTTTATAAAGGAATAAAACAATGAGTTATGGAACCGAAAAGAACCGGTTCCTACTGCAAATAGTTAGGGTTCCGGTTCCGGTTCTAAATTTGACAGTGACCACAATTAAGCTTCCGATTTCAGTTCCGGTTCCGGTACCGATTCCGGTTCTAGTCCCTGCTCATAATGTGAACTGAGCTTTGTCTGTCAATCAATGCTTTCGTTCAGGTGCAGTAATCAGGCTTCTAGTAATCACTTGTTTCCTCCTAAATTACTATGTTGATAATTATATCTCAGTTTTTAATATTACATCATCACAGATTTGAAAAACAACCGACTTTTCTCTACATAAACATCAATTCCGACGCAACAGCTTTATGTCTAAACTCAAATACAAACGGATGCAAAATGCAAAAGCATTTTTTAAAATGCTGCGTGAAATGCCGGTAGAAAGCAATTTCGCTTAGTGCAAATTGGCTTCAATCGACCTATTTTAAGCCCAGCAACTTAAACGTTGTTTTATTGTTACACTACTTTCTGGACACCTTGTGAAATTTGTTTACAAGTGGTTTTTCTCAAGAACTATGCATTTAGCGACATCACTAAATTTTGCACCTGATCTCATGCTCAAAAATTCCAAAATGCTATCAGTGAAAAAGTTAAGGCAAAGTGATATGGTTCACTTTGGTTGAACAATGTGGTTGATTCAACCAAACTGAAAGTAAAGTAAATCATGTAAATTACCTTTGAATCAAATTGCTCAACCAGATGAAAGATTGAAAGAAGTTGCCAAGTTTCTACTTTTAATCAATGCAGTTGGTTGTTCATTCAGGATCATTCATTCAAATTGACACTTCAGCTGTGATGTAATAAAACATACTTCACGAGTAAAATTTATAACTGATTATGTGCTGTCAGCGAAGAGGGCGCTTTTAAATGTGTTGCCTTTGCATTTATAGAAATTGATGCTTCTTGCTGATCGTCCAGGAAGTTATGATGTAAGGGCTACACTTGCTAACAGTCAGGGCTGGGCAAAATACCTTGTATTATGTATTTGAAATACAAAATACTTTTGGGTAATGTATTTAAAATACAAATACAAAATACCCCGTCAAAATTATATGTATTTAAAATACAAGATACAAAATACTTATGTAAATGTATTTAAAATTCAAGATACAAAATACTTATGTAGAAGTATTTAAAATACAAGATACAAAATATAAAGAAAAAAATGGAATATACCATGGAATTAAGATGATCCTTTTACCCTGAAGGTGAAAGTGAATCACACAAGGGATTACGAGCAGTGGAGGGGGGACGCAGGGGGACAGCGTTCCCCTACTTACCAAAAAATACTAAACATTCTTTAAAAGATCTAATTATTTTTATATAATAAATGTGTAATCTGTTAATCAACGTTCCCCCACTATTTTTTCTAGCTGTACATCACTGATTAAGAGACACCTTAGTCCTATGGTATGTACACTATTCTTTGATTGGAATTGCCAAGGTATACAGAAACAAACCAATAAGTGTCTGTGTTCAATTCGAAATTTAGTAAAGTTCTGATTTCTTTTGAAAAATACTAAGGTTTCTAAACATTTTATCGGACGAATAAAAGAACGACTTTATCTTCGATTCATTTACTGTTACATGTTTTGTTTCTAGTATACTCTAGTTGCAAAAAATTCAAAAAGTAGTTTAAAATTTGTATTTGAAATACAAAATACCTCTTTACAAATGAGCATTTAAAATACAAAATATCTCTTTAAAACATGAGTATTTAAAATACAAAATACGTGTCAAAAATGTATTTAAAATACGTATTTCAAATACTGTCCAGCCCTGCTAATAGTTCGTAGACACATAGGGTGACCAAGTCTGAATTGGCTATCTGAGAGTGAATAGGAATAGTAACAAAAATCCGAACAAACTTTATGCATAGGTCACGATGTACTGGTTTGATTTCTTACGTTTCTTTGATGCTCATCAGTTTTCAAATGGTCTTTAATGATATCTAACCTTTCGTGTGCTACCTATAAAGTATGTTACAAAATGTATACAGTGTGTCCAAGATAAGGATGCACAGCATGGGGATCTTGGAAACGGTAAGAGATACAGGATCGGTTAAATGGAATGAAAGTTGGCTATTTATAAGATCTTTTTGTTGGCGTTTACAAAATGTAGATATCTTGGATAGTTTCAGAGATATTTAAAAAAAAGTAGATTTCTCTATTTTCGTTATTATTTTTTCTTTCCTTTATTTGAAGAGATATTGGAAAACGAAAACCACTTTTCCATTGCCACTTTTTGTTCTCTATTAAAATATGCTAACAAAATTCCTGTACGTTTCGGTTCCCAGTAACCATCATCAACCTCATTTTTTTAAATAGGCGCAAAAACAATTAAAAATTGTTTTGAATAGCTATTGTTGTCACGATTCTAATGATGTAAACATGATAGGGTTATTTTGATTTCTTATGCTATAAATTAATGCATTCTGCAGTACCCTGGCTGCACAATCACCTGATCTAACACCGTTAGACTTCTTTCCTCTGGGGCTATGTCAAGAATCATGTGCTCAACCAAAATTTTGAAGATGAACAGCAACTATTACAGTTCGTCACAGCAGCGTTCAACACAAAAAAATTAAAACCAAAATAACCCTATCACGTTTACATCATTAGAATCGTGACAACAAGAGCTATTCAAAACGATTTTCAATTGCTTTTCCGCCTATTTAAAAAAGATTGATGATGGTTACTCGAAACCAAAACGTACAGGAATTTTGTTAGCGTATTCGAATAGAAAACAAAAAGTAGCAATGGAAAAGTTGTTTTAGTTTTCCGATATCTCTTCAAATAAAGGAAAGAAAAAAATAATAACGAAAACCGAGAAATCTACTTTTTTTAAAATATCTCTGAAACTATCCAAGATATCTAAATTTTGCAAACACTAACAAAAAGGTCCTATAAATAGCCAACTTTCATCCCATTTAACCGATGCTGCATCTCTTACTGTTTCCAAGATTCCCATGCTGTGTATCCTTATCTTAGATACTGTATACTGCAAATTGTCATTGTCAGTTCTTTCTTTTTTAAAAGAAGGATATTGACTTAATAGTTTAACACCATTTTTATGCCCGTATCAAAGATTAAATTAAATTATGACATTACAAGATCATAAAAACCAACATCACCATTCTGTTTCTCAACTGAAACTTAAGTATACCAAATTGAATAAAGTCCTTTCAGAAGTTTCTGAGTTATAATGAAATTTTAAAAATTCTAACTTTAAAAGTCTCTAAGTTCTTAAGGAAGCAATTTCGCTTGTTGCACGCTGGGCACAATCATGTCAATAAAGTGGGCACTCCCACTTCGTCAAACTTGAACCATTTTTTAACCATAATTTTAGACAATTTTGGACCACCATAATAAAATTTTGGACAGGCTTCGGTAAAGCGCTATAACAAAATCAAAAGTGAGGGTGCTAACTTGAGCTCAAGCTAGCACCCCCACTTTTGATTTTCGTGTAAATTGCTACAATTCGATAACTTTAACTCAGACATTGGAAGTAACGCGTTACTTGTAATTAATTACATTTTTCAGTAACGCTAAAGGTAACGCGTTACTTTATAAAGACGCAGTAAAGTAATTGTAACTAATTACAAAAAGCGTGTAACGGTAACGACTTCAGGTCGTTACTTTTGCGTTACTCGAATAATCGATTTTCAAATTTAGTTTTGATGATGTTCAGAAAATACATATTTTCATATTGTGTAATTCTAAGGGTTGTGCAGTAAGCTTATACAAAGAAAAATTAATTAGAATCACCTTGAATTTTGATGGGTTCTAAAAATTTTTTCTTTATTTTCTATATAGAATCAAAGTAACTGACAGTAACGGTAAAGTAACTTAGTTACATATTTGCAGGAACTGTAATGGTAACTAGTTACTTTTTAAAATCAAGTAACTGCAATTGTAACTAATTACATTTTTTGATAAGGTAACTGTAACTGTAACTAATTACTTTTTAAAAGTAACTTTCCAATGTCTGCTTTAACTACACCATAATTTTAGACTAATAATTAGTCATACAACCGATTTATTTAATTAACCCCTAATGGATTCATTCAACCCCCTTAATATATGGAATATCTAAAATCGAATTAAATCGAGATACGGTAAAGTTTTTCCCCCAATTTAATTGAATTTTAGATATTCCATATACCAGGATGTGGAATTCACCCATCAGGGGTGGATAGAAAAAGTCTGTTTTGTAACCAATGAATGGTCTATAATTAGTCTAAAATTACTGTAAGGTTTTTATCCCGCTTTAATCCGATTTTAGATATTCCATATATTAGGGGGATGGAATTAGGGGTTGATTACATAAATTGGTTGTATGACTAATTATTAGTCTAAAATTATGGTGTAGTTAAAGTTATCAAATTGTGGCGATTTACACGAAAATCAAAAGTGGGGGTGCTAGCTTGAGCTCAAGTTAGCACCCCCACTTTTGATTTTGTTATAGCGCTTTACCGAAGCCGGTCTAAAATTATCTAGAATTAGTCTAAAATTATGGTTAAAAAATGGTTCAATTTTGACGAAGTGGGGGTGCCCACTTTATTAACATGGCACAATCAACCTATTTTGATCCCAAGAATCCATACAAGGTGAATAAGAAGTATGGAAAACAATTTATATCTTCAAAATTAATATTCGTTTGGCAGGAAAACGCTGAGACATGTTGATTTTCAATTTAAAAATGCATTGTTTTACGGGGTGGTCCATAATGAACTTAGGTAGTATAAAAGTGAAAACTAAAAAACTAAGACATAAAAGTTCTATTTAAAAAAGAGGTTGGAGCTTTTCCATGAACCACTGAATAAAATTTATATCATTTATTAGTTATTTTTCACCATCTGAGTGTTCTTGACATTAAGATTCCATTCCATTCCACAAATCTATTAGTTCATTGTTTGTAAAGTGACCCAAATTTAATTGTGGTTTTTGAGATTTCTCAAGAAGCAAAATTATTTACAAATAATACATTTATTTCCTAAAATCAATAATAAAACAGTTTCTCCTTTTTGCCATCTGATCCAAAGACACACTGTATATATCAAAACACAAGAAAATGCTTTTTCAATTTTAATTCGGAATATTTTAAATATAATTTATCATATGATCATATAAAAATAATAAATACAGACTTCATCACTATAAACTTATACTTGCAAAGTTAATAAAACATCACCTCTGTAGCTATCGTTTTTTCCTTCCTTTATTCTTGCTTCTACTAGGTTGAGGAGCTTCTCCAACTGTTACTGTGCCACCAGCAATTTCTTCACATTCATCTGATTTAGCTATTACCTAAAATGAGAGTTTTAGAAAGGCTTAAACATTTATCTTTTTTTATCGTAACCTGTTGAGCATCGATGTAAAACATAAGATCCCTTAATTGCTCTTTAAGTTCAATAATTTCTTTTTCTTTACTCGTTTTCAGTTCAGAATATTTTTCTTCTAATTTTGCTACTTTAGTTTGCCATTGTTGTTGATTTGCTCGAAGAGCTTTTCCTAACTGTCTTTCTTCATTTAATTCATTTAATGTAGAATTAAGTCTTTAAAAAAAGGTACAATTATTCATTCAGCATGTCCTATTCTATATTAATGCTATTATTACATACAACACCAAAATGACCTACAATTTACAGACTAGTAAATTATGAAAGCAACAGTTATTTATATACCAAGTGAATTAAGAGAATGTTTATACAATATTTTATTCAATTTCGACAAAATAGTAACATGTAATTGCAAATTATATATGACTATTCTAATCATGTCAATGTGACAAACACGTAAATACATAAATCACCAATGTAAGTTTATCGTTTCATAGGTTATGCAAATTAGGTTACTTTCTGATGGCACATTACTAATAATAGCTGTTGTGTATTTGATTTTGACAAAATAGAAAACTAATCAAGTAATCAATTAGTAAGTAGTCGTGGCAGTCATGGTTGCTTTAGTTGATGTGGCAACCAGTGGCAGCCCGTGATCTAATTTATAGGCTGGGATTACGTAATTAACTTAAATTATTAGAATTGTCAAATTAGAAAAAAGTTAGGTCACAGGTTGCCACTGCAACTTAAAATTCTGGGAATGATAAAATCTTGAACTCACTAGCAAATAAACAGTTACTTGTGATGGTTGTTATGAAATTAATAATAGTTTAAAAAGTCAAAACTGAATAAAACTTTGTATGGCATCAGTGTGTTGACATATTGGTCACTTGAGAAAATTAACACACTCAGCCTACAGTCTCATATGACTAACACGTATCATAACACACTAGTATCATAAAGAACTATTATCTTTCAAAAAATCCCCCCTACACAATTATATTACTCCATTCACTCAATGCTAATGGTAATAAAAATGAATCTATAGACGCTGAGTTTACAGATTTTTAATGCAATAGGATTCTCTATGTCTAAAATTAGGTTTTCGATATATGACATGTCATTATCTATCATTTGGTCATATTATGAATGTTCTATTAAATTTAACATCAATAGATGTCTAATTATTAAACAATGAGAAAGATAGCCTTATGAATTTTTTTAACTTAAGATGAGAATCACTAATGGTTGCCATGAAAGTTAGACTTTGCGCAGTCTTAAAACTACATATGAACGTCATAAGTGACGCCATGTGCAGTTTACGAAAATAGGTCGAACCAGTCCAGATTCACTTATACAGGGGAGTAATAATCGATATCTAATAACTTATACCTAACTAACTTTGTAGAACTGGCATGTTATGCCACAGTGATTTTAATGACGTCATACTTGGCGCATTTTTGTTCATGACATACATATAGTTCTAAGACCGCGCGAAGTCTAGTAGGTATTTATTTTATCGCTAGCATAATAGATTGCTCTTGATATGATCCATTGTCAAATAACATTTTTCATGTGATGCAATTTTTCTAACATGGCATTGTAAATATTATTATTACTAGTAATAATGATATTTATATGTAAATCAACATCTTGAAAACAAGCACGTAATTCAACCCAATACATGTCAATCACACTCTGATAAAGCAACTGTGTTTTTTAATTTTACTATCGAGCTCTAATGAATAAATAATAGGGTTTAGAAACATTATAAAAAAAATGAATGTTGTTATACATAAATGGAGAAAAAAAAATATGATAAGGTGTAGGTGTACTAAGTTACAAAAATTATTATCTTAATTTGAACATATGCGATTGTTGTAGAAATGTAGACTGAGTTTGTTTAACAATTCTGTTTTATAGTACTTGCTAATTGTAGTTCCAGAAAATGTTAACTCAGTTATTGTTATTCTAACATTTACATATACAAACATGTGGCAGATTCATGTGATAATTAGTTTTAGACATTTTATACTGAAGAGTGGCAGTTTGTATTTCCAAGAGAAATATTAAAATTTTGCAACTCATTCTTAACTAAACAATTTATAATTTTACTTAAGAAAAGTAATATTGTGAATTTTAAACAGAAATAATTTTAAAATGACTTAGTAGTTGCGAGTATTACTCATCAAATGGGCTTGCTGCATTTGTCACATATAAATTTTGTTATAAGTATACACTCGGGATATTTCTAAACCAAAAAGTCATTTACTATAATATGTGGCTCAAAGAAAAATGCATATTTAACATACGCATACATATGGTTGTCTGCTTATAGAATGCACCTGTAAGTAACAGCCATGAACCCATCAATCATGTGAATACAATCTGAGTGAAGTCGAGGCAAGCACAATCGAATATTGAAACTGGTCTGCTGTATGGCAAAAGTGTTTATTTCTCGATAAAGATATGCTGATTAGCAGCATTAAGCAACAATTGTCAAAATCTAAATAGATATCTGGAAATCTAAACAAATATGCAAATATATTCTAAACTTACAAGGTTATGTTTTATCCTAATAATGGAATCTCAATGACTATATTTAAACATTTAACATTAGTTTTTTATAAATTGGAAAATATTAATAATTCAAGTGGAATTGTTATTGTCATATTGCCTGCATTGAATGTTTGCATTGTTTATACATCAACATACGTGATGTGCAATTTATTTGTTGATTCTGCAGCGTTTGCTGCCTATGCAGTAGTTAATGTCATAATTTTATTATGACGTAAGTCAATTTTTAAGTTATCTGAACTATAGCTGATGATGGATACATTTACTCAAATTTCTCTTATAAATGACAAAAAATGCATCGAGATCAAATAAATTTGTACATGGCAGCAACATGAAAGCATATATCTACATTTTGTACTGCTACAATATACTCCCATGAGCATCATGTCGCTGCACACTCACATCATCTCTTTGATAATAACATTTCATGTGTCAAAAACGTAGCCTAAACGAAACTCAGCCTATTTTAATTATTTTTTATTATCATCCGTGGGTGAATGGGATATAGGTTCACTGAAATTAT
Source organism: Ignelater luminosus (assembly GCA_011009095.1). Taxonomy (NCBI): domain Eukaryota; kingdom Metazoa; phylum Arthropoda; class Insecta; order Coleoptera; family Elateridae; genus Ignelater; species Ignelater luminosus. The sequence goes on from VTPC01090587.1 coordinate 1,170,954, forward strand.
ACTTAGTGGTTTGTTGTGTAATCTTTTTATCCAAAGCTTGCTTCTCTTTGTTTGTAGTAGCTAATTTCGATTTAAGGTGTTTATTTTCTTCTGCTAAAGCAGTTAGTTTTTCACGTAACAACTTTGTTTCTATTGCTGCCTGACTATCTAACCTAAAAAATGAGGTTTTAATTTGGTAAACAATATTATAAGAATTATTGTTACTGGGCCAATTTCTCTTCAAAATACATTCGTTGTTCTTCTAACTGTGATGTTAATAAGTAGGTAAATTCAAGTTGGACTGAATCAACTTTTTCCTGTGCACCTTCTGCTTCTGATGGAAGCCCTTCTGCTGGTACCAACTTCCCATCTGCTTTGTTCTGAAGTAACCTGTGTACAAAATTATCTCCTTTATAATCCCAAACCCTATGTGATCCTAGCTGCAAAGCATAACAATGTCCCGATTCTCGATAATGTGATGCTGCATGACCCCCTTGATATCGTCCGCAACCCACATGACCACAAATAAGGCAAATCCATAAAGCATCTGGTGATGGACCTGTTCTACCACATCTCTCACATTCAGAATTTTCTGCTTGTTCTGGGCTTTGCACACAACGACATACAGGACATGTCAAGTCACTCCACTGTTCAAGGCAACTAGCATGAAAGGCATGGTTGCATAATATAGTTAAAACACCATCTACGGATTCATCCATACGTTCAAGGCAAACTGGGCATGTGGGTAACTCAGTATGGCCAGGTGGAGGCAAACCATCATGTGCCCACTCAACCCTAGATACCCAGACAATTCTGCATAAACTATCAGGTTCTAAGCTATTAAATGGCATTCCATTAAATGTTTCATAAAATTCTCTTGCAGCTGAATGATTCCGAAAACTGAAACAATTAAATTTATAAAGCATGCACACAACAAAATTACTGTACATACGTAAGTAAAGCCATATACTGGTTAGGGCTGCAATCTCTTAATACTCTTATGTGAGCAATCTCCGCATGGCAAGGTGCAGTAAAAATTAATAAATCGTGACATGTCATTGAAGTTGGAACCCCCAACAAACATAAAGTCAATGCTTCTTCTCTGCTAGTTAAAATACTAAAACATTTAGTTCGATATAAAATAATACCAATGTTTCCAAATTCTGCTTACTCTTCTTTGTATAAGTGTAAAATCCCTTTAGTAACTTCAACAAAAGGATTTCCACTAAAAAAACCTATTTCGTTCTTTTCATCTTTCTCTTCTTTATCTAATGGTGTAGTATCCCTCGATTCAGATGGTAAAAGACCCCAATCTTCTCTAGGTGTCTCTAACCTGCTAGGATAAGTCTCAACACTTATATCTTTAACTTTACGCTGTCCTCTAGAATTTTTCACTGAAACCACAGATGCATCAACTGCTTCTGCACCTTGTACTTCTCCTGCAGGAGACAAGAAATTACAACTTCTTAAAATATAACAATTTGTTAATTGTTACCATCTTCCTCGGCTATGTCGTCTACTTCAACCCTTAAAACACATTTTGAAACTAAATCTGACATTTCTTAAGCATTTGTCATTGATTATAACCGATTACAACTTTGGAATTTTATAAACGTCAAACACAGATGATTTTAAAGATTTTAGTGGTACCCATGGTACCAACTACCAATAAAGAAGAGTTTCTACTTGGTTTGTGCTAGAGTTCCTAGATGCGAGCGAATTAATGAAAAATGCCACCGTAGGTGGCTGCCATTTAGAAAACTTAATTTCTCTATGGCTGGTGAATTGGAAAAATGGATAACTCCGGTCGTGCACGCTATGTCGGGTACTAAGCAGTCCGCACGCCCGCCCGTCCACGGCGATGATGGTCTGCTGGCGATGGTGGTGCAGGCCGGAAGCAGGTCCTCCATAATCCCCATCGATGGCGATGCCCAAGGACGGCCAACGAGCCGTCACACAGAGACGACGAGGAGTTCGACGCGACGGTTCTTTTCAGAACGGTGTTGGAATTGTGTAGTGAGAAGTGTGAGAGTATGTATGTGTTAGAGTAGTGGTGTGTGGGTGTCTAGGTGTGTATTGTGTGCCGTGGACTAGTGCAAAACTGTTCCGGCATTTGCCTTCACCACTGGGGAAACCACGGAAAAACCCAGTGAGAACAGGATGGGGCCTCTGCTATCTGTAACATAGAGAGAGGAGCAGAATCGTTGTTCATATGGTTGTTATAAGGTTATAGGCGTGCAGAGAACAGAGGATGGGAGATGTAAGTTATGGGAGTCTAAGGGCGATTGGAGTGTTGTCTAGGATTTCGTCGAGGTCTGGGGTCAGGAAGGTGGCACGGCCTAGGTAGATGGCCGGGGGAAACTTGAGTTTGTAGTTGATTTGGTGGGGTTGGTAGCCAGCAGGCGTGGCGAGGATGGCGAGTTGAGCCTCTCGATTGTGGTCGATGGCTCGATGAACATATCGACCCTGGAGGGACTCGAGCCGCGCGTCTATAGGGGGAATGCCGGCCCGGTCGCAGACCTCCACGGAGGGGTGAAAGCCACCCAGACCCAGCATCCCCCGACAGACCCGCCTCTCTTTCTGGCGAAGACTATTTAGTTGGTAGCGTTTGAGGGCACAGAAGCAGGGATGACGAAAGTCGATGAGGGGCCGGATGAAAGTTTTATACGTATGTATAAGGGTCTTGGGGTGGCAGCCCCGGAAATTGCCACGGAGCATGGCGAGAATGGAGGCGCGGCGCTGAACGGCGTCGAGACACCTGCCCAGCTCGGCGCCCCAGTGCAGGGTGTAGGTGAACGAACAACCTAGGTATTGGACAGATCGGGAGAGAAGAAGGCGGGAGCCCCAGAGGTCCAAACGGACATCTGTTTCCCGGAAACGGGAACTTCGGGTTTGGTAGGGGTGTCGAAAGAGGATAGCCTGCTATTTGTCGGGGTTGGGTTTGAGGCGCCAGAGTCGGAACCAATCCTCCAGCCGAGCGAGAGCTCGAGCAAGGTGGCGGCTCGCGGTCCTGGCGTTACGGCCACTAGCCCAGAGGGCGGTATCGTCGGCCTACTGGGTGATGCGGACGGTCGGGGATTGAGCGTTGAGGGCCGGTAGCGGCTCGGGTCTGGGGATGTCATGGCAATAGAGGATGAAAAGGATAGGAGCGAGGATCGAGCCTTGAGGGACTCCGGCTCTGGGTGTGAATGGTTTGGAGAGGATGCCTTTGATACGCACTCTGTGCTGTCGATGAGAGAGGTAGCTATTGCTTAGCCTGACGAAGCCGGGCGGGATTTGTGCGTTAAGGAGCTTGTGAAGAAGCCCTTCATGCCAGACTTTGTCAAAGGCACGTTCGATGTCGAGAAAAACACCGGCAACGCACCTGCCTTGATTGAGAGATTTGGCAACGTCAGTGTGGAGCAAGAGAAGTGGGTCGGAGGTGGATCTGTTGGGTCGAAACCCAAACTGGTGGGGAGATAGTAAGTTGGAGTCGACGAGGTGGTCTCTCAGTCTGTCGGCAAGAATTCGTTCGAAGATCTTGCCTAGGACGTTGAGAAGGGCAATGGGCCTGTAAGATGCGGGGTCCGTGAAATTTTTTTGTTTTTTGTGGATCATGACCACTGTAGCGCTTTTCCAGGCGGAAGGAAAGTAGCCACAACGCATACAGTGGTTGAAGATTTGGGTGAGGAGGTCCATGGCGTCTTGGGGAAGGTGGCGAAGGACTCTCCTGGTAAGGGAGTCCTCGCCCGGGGCGGAGTTTTTGCCCGATGCGATGACAGCCGCCGTTTCATCTGCATTGATGTTTTGGAGCATCTCCGGCGGAGGTGGGTCGCAGGGTCTAATAGGAGGGACGGCGATGAGAGGAGAGATGGTTGGGTCATGGCGGATCCGCGTGTGAATGAACTGGGCTTGTATGTGGTCGAATCGGGGATCTTGTGGGATTTGGTGGACTTCGTCGAGAAGGTCGGCGAAGAGTTGGGATCCGAGATGGTTTGGTTGTTGTGGCGGAGGTGGGCTGGGCGGTTGGATTTTCTTTGTCCGGTTATGGTTTTTAACTTGGACCAGAAGCGGGAGCCGTCTCGGTAGTCAAGACTGGAACATGTTGTCGCCCAACGCGCCTCTCGAAACCTGGTCGTAAGCAGGCGGACAAGCGCATTGAGGCGGTTCCAGTCCGCCTTGACGGTGGGATCTCTGGTGCGGACAAAGAGGCGGAGGGTGGCCTTTTTTTCTTTGATAAGGCGGAGGATGTGTGGCGGAAGGGGGGGATTGTCGGTCTTTATGGTTTTGGTAGGAACGGAGACCTCCACGGCCTCCTGAATGGAGTAGGTAAGGTTTGCTATGGTTTGGTCAATGTCGGGGATTGTGATGAGGGAGGGGGAGATAGGAAGGTGAGTGGAGACGTGATCCTGGAACTTCCGCCAGTCGGCTTTGTTCCAGTCTCGGATGATGCGGTTGGAGTTGGAAGGAATGGGTAGGTTCAGGAGGGTGGATGTGGTGATAAGAGGTAAGTGGTCGCTGGTGATGGGAGTGCCGATAGTGGCGGGGTCAGGAAAGAAGGGGGTGAGGGGATCTGTGATGAGGATGTGGTCAACGATGGAGGAGCCGTTATGGTTTATGAAGGTAGGTTCGGAGTTAGGGATTCGGTAAAAGGGTAGCTGAAGGAGGATGTTGGAGAGGGTTCGACCCCTCGAATTGGTAGCCGTGTCCCCGAAGGCAGTGTGACGGGCGTTAAAGTCGCCCATCATCACCGCCCTCCGGTAGGACCGAGCCACAAACTCGAAGAAGTCTTCGGGGAAGGGTGAGTTGTCGGGAGGGATGTATATGGAGAAAAGGTGGACTGCACCGCCGGGTAAGTCGAGGGTGGCGGCGCAGCAGTTGAGGTGGGCGAATTCGGGAGGGAGATCAAGTGGGGAGTAGGGAAGGCTGGAGTGGATAGCCAGAACCACGCCGGCGGAGCGGCGCGGTGCATCGTGGCGGAGGACCTGGAATCCGGGAAGGGTAATGTTTTGGAATTTCGTGAGGTGGGTTTCTGTGATGGACAGGATGTGGATGTGATGAGACCGGATTAGGTTCTCCACCAATGGACGCTTCCGGCTCCAGCCGTTGGCGTTCACGGTAGAGAGTGTGAGATCCATGGAGGGTTAATGTTTTTGTGGAGGGGAATCGGGGGGGCTAGGACGCGACCGGACTGCAGGTGATTAAGGTCTGTCGAGGAAAGTTATATGGAGCCAATTCCCGGCCATGGAGGCTTCGATGCAGAGGCCGAAAAAGGTGTGGATGATGGGAGTGAGGATGCGAAGGGTGTGATCACGTTGGGTGGGGAATAGGTTGAGGAAGGCGGTGAGGAAAAAGCGAACAAAGTTACGGACCCTGGAGGTGTCGGGATCTGGAGTGGGTTTAAGGGGGGCAGCAGCTTCGGGGGAAATGGGGGCGACGGGACGTGCGGGGCATTGCCTGGAGAAAGCTACATGCTCTCCCCCGCAATTTCCGCACTTGGGTTGGGATTCAGCGGGACAGGAATTGGTGTGGTGAGGAGCGCTGCAGACACCACAAGTGGGTCTGCGGACTGGGCAGGATGAGGTGGGATGGTCAAACTGGAGACACTTGGAACACTGGACGGGTTGGGGTTTGGGAGGGTGGGAGGGTTCGGCGGGGAAGGTGTGGTGATACATCCTAAGTCCTCCGCTAAGGAGCGCGTCCAGCGAACGCTTGCAGGTGGTTAACACCCGCACCAGACGCGTATCGCGGTCGGTGGCTTTGGACCGGATGCGCCATATCTTGATGAAGGAAAGTCCGGACTCGGTGAGGGCTTCGGAGACGGGTATTGTGATGTCGAAGTCGACATCACGGATAACGCAGGAGAAGGAGGGAAGGTGAGTGGGACGTGGTTGAGTTGGTTGGTTTCTGGTAAGGTTGGTGACTCGTAGGGGTTGGCCCGAGGGGGGACCGAGAGCCGGAGGCGGAGAGGGTATTTGAGGTGGAGGTCGCGGCGATGGTGGCATAGGATAGGGTCGGTGCGGGGTAGGGTTGGTGGTCGGACTGTGGGGGATCCAGCTGGATGCTGAAGGAGTCGGGTGAATAGATGAAGAGGGAGGAGGTACGGGGTTTTTTTGGGTATTTCGAGGAGAGGATGATGGGGAAGAGTATGGTGGGGGACTGGGGGTAAAAGGGATGGGTGGTAAATCAGAAGGACGGTGTTGTGACAATTTAGGGTTGTAGGGTTGGTCCGGAGGTTCAGGAGTGGACGTGGTGGAGCGTTCTTTGGGAACGGGTTGGGTTTTGGGTAGAGCGGGTTTGACAGGTTTGGCGGGTTTAGGAGGTTTTGTAGGTTTAGGAGTTTTCAGGTAAGTTGAAGGAGAGGGAGCGGTGGAGGATAAGGTCGATGAGGAACCGGAAAGAATTGGAGGGTCCTTTCCGGGTGGCTTGGAAGGTCCCTTGACTGGACGGCTGAGAGACATGGTTTAGTATGTAGCAATTATTAAACTTACCAAAAATAGTTGAAATTCTAGCCCACGTACCGGCGAGAGAACTCTTGCGATAGTGGTGAAGCGCGTCCAAACACTATGAGGCGTTGGAACGAACTCGTCCTTCTAGATGCTAAATTATGCCAGCATTTATGCACCCTACATACAAGAGGTCCTAAAAGGTTCTTGACTTCTACCTAATTCTCACCAACGTTGTTTAAATGGGAGGCGATGCTAATGGGGTAATATACATGCATTTATTTTGTATGTGCAGAGTAACTTACTATTAGTAAGTGGAGATTTTGGTGAAAGATTATATTTATACCTGTGGCATGACTGCTTCACGAAAAGGAAAAACTGTCTAGCTTGTAAGTAATAAGAAGTTGCGTTTTCTGTCTGCTGGACTTTGAAACGTGAATGCTTGTAACTAGTGTAGAAATCACCATTATCGATTTTAATGAACTTCTAGTTATTGTTTATACTCGGCATACCGAACATACACAGTGATCACGTGCAAACCTTGTAATATTTCTTAGAATTAGAAGATACTTAGATCATATATACTACGTAGATAACGCTTTCTGTATTTAGCCAATGCATTTGGTTTGTGCCAATATTCAGTCATTGTAGCGCATGCGTAATAAGTAAAATCTCATAACGTCAAAAATGATGGGCGTAACTACCAAAACTTTCTACAGGAACAATCTAAATATGCCCCAAAAGGCAGCATTCATGTTATTTTTATTCATCTTGGTGTCTATAAATTATTATATGACCCAGGAACAAAAAAAATTAAATTTAGAATACAAATAAAACAGTTATTTATTAATTTAAAAATGTTCTGTGAAAAATACCTATGAGATACATAATTAAAGGTAAAAAAATATTTATAATGAAGAACCTGAGTGAAAATATGATTTTCTCTGATTTCCAAGACTATAGGCCCTGCAGTATAAGGAATACTAACTAAACAAGACTTCGGGACATTTTATGTTGCATTTTCTATTCTACAATTTTTACTAGTAAAATTCAAATTTTTCAAGTTTACGGACAACACGGCTGTTTGAACAATGCAAAATCGCGGAAAATACACTGCGCATGTCTTACAATGACAAATTGATACTAATCTTGGCACAAACTTGTTAATGAAGGCTTTATCTACGTAAGTATATAAGATCTAAGGAAGGTACCCCTCAGATTGGCAGAACCACAGATTAAATAAAGGTCAGATATTTCACTCCCTATTCCACCAATGTTCCCATTTTTTGTCTCTGCACATTTACATTTGCAGCTCTGGGAGTTTACCACGCCTACTCTTTTACGCGCGTTTTATGAAAAGTGCATACCACGCTGTGCTGCTTGTGCAGTACATGTCAAAATAGCAAGCTCTGGGAGTTGCTTTGAGAGAGAGAGAGCAATAGAATCCACAAATTTGTCGAAGCGAAATATCTGGTCTTGTAGTCAGTTCTGCCACAGATTAAATAAAGGTCAGATATTTCCCTTCGATAAATTTGTGGATTCTATTGCTCTTTTTCTTAAAGCAACTCCCAGAGCTTGCTATTTTGACATGTACTGCGCAAGCAGCACAGTGTGGTATGCACTTTTGTCTCGTCACAACCTGAATTAGAACGTGTTCTGCTACAACCTAGAAAAAATACAGCAACAACTTCTCAAGTTTTAAAGTATTACTTATTCAATTCAACCCCCACCACGACAATAATTTTTTAGTACGCCAGCGGCCCTTCATAAAATCTTCGTTAGATGGCGGTACGTTTTTATCGTTTTTACTTTTGTTTACAAAATTAAAAAATAAATTCTTTCTAATTTTTGTATTTGTTTATCGTCTTTTACTTGCAAGTGATTATAGTTGCATTATAAATTTATAACAGGTAAGTATACAACATCCATAGTTTTTCTTTAATTGCGAAGTATGTTCTGTTTTCAGCTATTTGAGGTTAAGTTCTATTGTAAAATTTCGACTTCATAAAACAAGTGAAGCATCTGTTAATTAATTTTTTATGAATGCTATGGAATTACCAGGGCAAGAAATTAAACGAAAACAAATTATTTGGTAGCATCTATAGTTTTAAGTATTAGAGCATTAGAGATTTTATAATTATAATTGTAGTTCTTAAGAAAATAATTTTTTTGTAGTTTTTTTCTTTTTGTTGCAATAAATTATTTTTTATTTTAATAATATTTGTATTCTTGTTTCAACTGTAATTGGTTATTTCGAAATTATTTTGTTTTAATTTGAAATTTAAAAACTGTAGTGTAGTTTCTGGTCTTGTGGATTAAAAGTTTAAAAGCAGTTAAAAACCGCTAAGAATTGGTAGTGCCATCTATACGATTTATTTTGAAGGACAGCCGACGACTCCATTTTTTGCTATATGAACTTCAAAGGCGCCGACAGCAGCTGTCCCTACATAATTTGTATATATACTGTGGTTTTACTTAAACTGAAAGCACAGCTGAAAGACAGATTTACAAGGGATAACTTTAAAACCTGTGTGGTGCCACGGGTTTTTTTGCCGTATAGTACTTCATTATTATTATTAAAATTGCCAATAACTTAATAAACAATTCACAACAATAATATTTTTGTTTATAAGTTTAACATAAATACACTTTTATTAAATCAATAAAGAGTCATTTTATTTGAAAGTAGATTTTGTTCCTAATTTCGATAAAATATTAATTATGGCAAAAAAATCAGTCAGTAATTACCATTTACTGATATTTTTTTCAGTACACCTTAGAAATGTCAATGTATTAACTAAATGAGATAAATGATCAGTCCTTAAAGGGTATCACAACACTCTATCTGCAGCATTGTATCAGGAACCGATTTATTGTACTCTTAACATATGGGGAATGAAATCTGAGCAAAATTCCAAAAGAAACAAAAGCAGTCAGATTACTGAAAAAATATTTACATTTATTTTGCTAAAGAAGCTGTATGTTTATACATTATTTACAAAAAAATATCCACGCCTTCTCTACTAGCCTTTCTAATATTTGCAGGTACTTTGTTGATTTGCAATCAAATTCCTGATGTATCAATGGTTTTCAATGCATCTTTTATTTTCATAATAAATGCATCAACATTTTTCGGACAATAACTGTTTTTGTAGACCTTTCTTTTTAAGTTAGCTCAAAAATTCTTAATTGGTCTTAGCTGTGGAACATTAGGCGGGTTGTGACTTTTAAGTATATATTTAATGTTTCATTTTTCCAGTTCTTTTAATGTGTCTTTCGTATAATGCACTGATGCAAGATCAGGCCAAAAAACAACCTCATCATTCTTATGATGTTTTTCAATGAATTTCTAAAGTACAGGAATGCATTTTTTAATATAGATATCCTTGTTTATAGCTAAACCTCCTTTAAAGAAACAGGTCCGCTAATGCCCTTTTCACTTATCGCCAACCACACTAAAACTTTCTCTGAAAACTTACGATTTTCTAATAAATTTGACGTTATCAGGTGCTACGTGATCTAAAGACTCATGGTAAGAGTTCTGCTGCCATTTATTTCTTTCAACTGTGAAATAAGATTCATCATCCATCACACACTTGTAAGTTGTCTCAACAGAAAAGAAATTTCTGGATAACATTCTCAGTTTTACTTTTATGGTAGATATTTGTGAATCGATCATAAATGGAGCAGCCTTTTTAGCTTTCTGTGTTGTACCCATACTCTCCAAATACTTCTTAACAGTTTTATGATCCGCTTTATACTTTCTTCCTAATTCCCTGTACGATTTTGTGCTTCGTGCTGCTGTTTCTGCTTTCAATTTCGCCCTTACTTTGCTGTCCTAAAGTAAGCATTTTTTCCAGTTCCAGGTTTCCTTTTTGCACTCTTCTCGTTCTCGTATAACTTAAGTGTCCAATATCTACTAGTTTTTTAAATTCCATTTTTTTTTGAAAATGATGAAACACCTCACTTTTCTTTCTGTTAGGATTTTCTTTGCAAAATTGAAATATTTATTAAATCAATAAAGAGTCATTTTATTTGAAAGTAGATTTTGTTCCTAATTTCGATAAAATATTAATTATGGCAAAAAAATCAGTCAGTAATTAGATTTGAACTTGTGTTCGGATTTCATTCCCCATACGTTAGATCAAATTACATGTTACATCAAATACAAGTCAATCCTGTTATATTATGTAGATTCTTTCAGTAAGCATTTAAGACTGTTACTGTAAATATTTAATTTTTAATTTTTATTTTTTTTTAGATCTGCAATTTTAACCAATAAACCTTTTTAAATTAAAAGTTAAATTTCTTTATTTATTATTAGAATATTTATTTGTATTTTATTTTAAAATGAATTATTAAACCTTATCAGTTTGAACCTCTTCGTGAGAATTTTAAAGAAGCAAGTGATAGTGATTCTAATAAATAAGGAATGTTATATTAAATACCACATTAAGAGCAAGACAGATCAAATGGTGTAAATGCAGGAATTGTAGATGTTGACTGATGAGGAAAGCATGTGTTGTGTTGAAAAAAAGTCCGTGGAAAAAGTTAAGAATGAGAATTTTCATTGTGTTAGCAAGTGCACACAATTTTAAAAAGTAACCATAGTAAAGACCTACTGCAGTAGGCTAGACATATAATCTAGGTTTAAAAACAAAAATCTGTTTTAAGAAACAATTGTTAACTGCAGAAAATATCAACAATTCACTACATGGATAAATTCATGGACATTTGCAGCATTCTAGCTACAAAGCAAATCATTTTGGGAAATTATTCCTGCTTGGAAATTTATGAAAAAAATATTCCCTTTTCATTATTTTTATTCTTTGAACTATTTCTACGACTGTACACACTACAAGCAGGCACTTTTAACACATTGACAACGGCGTGACATAAAACCCAAGTCTTACTCGAATATATTGTGGGGACAGCATGATGAAAAAGATTGTCTCACAGTAATGGTTATTTGGGATGGCATGTACACTACTGCTGTCATGTTATAATTGTGATCTTATGCAAAACTGTTTCACACCATCCCAGAAACCTTTTCCTGTCTCTGGTCTGACGAATTTTAAATATGTTTTTTAAAGAAACCATTTTTAATGCGCCGTCCGTAAAACTTCATTTTCATACTATTAAGCCATCGTCAACGTGTTACTTAAGTTTAAATTGCAATCTAAAAACTGCTTGTAAAAACACCACCAAATGTGAATGCAATGTGTGTAAAAGTTGAGCGTCTGCACTTTGATGTCAGACACATTTGATTATTGGTCATAACTCCCTTATCGTATCAAATAAACTTCCTAGACATTACACACTGATATAAATACCTGAAAACTTCCATTTGAGGCAAACTTGTTTTTTGTGTTGTGATCCCCTTCAAAGTATGCAGTAGTCTTATACATTGAAATTTTATACTGGGAAGTGCCTAAGAATGCCACCCCATCGAGTTATTATAGTTTAGTAATCTAAGTTATTTGGCACAACTGTGCATAGAATATCCTGCTTCCTGTTAGTACTAATACAAATATGTACACACTGATTTACTACTACTATAGAATTCGAGTATTAATGCGTTTGCCATAATTGCCCCGTATGATCTATAGTCCACAGAATGAATTATATTTGCTGAAGCTGTTTTATAAATTTTGTACATTTAGATTGCTTGTTTGTTCTGCAATGTAACATGGTACTACAGTGAATGAATGTTCTGCAAACAGACAGAAAGAGTAACATGTTATTGAAGTAAAGGACTGATGGAGATATGCTGCAGTGGTATAGTACTTGGTAGTTAGTACCAGGTAATCTCTTTGAATAGCAATCGCAGCCCCTCCCAAGTTGAGAAATGCTGCACTAAATAGATCCATTATTTCTGAAGAACAAAAAATTCTATGAATGGAATGTTTAACTCATGCTTAGAACTAAAGAAAACAATTAAAGTACATAAAGGTACTTTTTTATTTGTAAATAATTTATACAAATTAAATTGCAAACTAAGACTCTGAAATAAATGATATGGAATGCACCTAAAAATTCTATGTATTTAGCTGTCGTCAAAAATTACTATTTATGTAATTTAAGGTGATGACTAGTAATATATTAAAATATATATTTCTTAATATAGATAGACTTTCATCTTAACGTAATATTAACAACTTATTGCAACTAAATGCATTAATAATTAGTTTGAATTCACTGAGACAAAGAGTAGTGTGAATTCTAATATTCGAATAAAATTTAAATAAACAACATATTAACATTTGCACCATGTTTCTTGAAATAAATAAAGTAAATACATCTTAACTATATGTTTAAATATTGCATAATTAAAATACCAGAAAAATTAAAAGCAAAATGAAAAAAATTAAATATAAATTCATTCTTCTAATTATCAGTCAATGAATTATCTGGAAGACCCATTACTTGCCAATACAGCATTTTTTCTTTTTGCAGTCTGTCTTTGATGTTCAAGTTCAAAATCTCTCTCCGTCAAATGCAACCTATTCATATTATAAACAAGATATTCTTCAGATAATACATACTCTGGTGGATTTCGTAGTAAATCTAGTGTTTCACATAAGCCTGGACATCTTTTTCTATTTCTAGCATTCCCAAGACAACCTTCAAGTATAACTAAAGCTGTTTTAAATAGCACCTTAACGCCTTCACACAAAAAAATATCCCAGATACGTAAAAGGGAGTCCCATGGCAACGTTCGTGTAAATGCACATAAAAACCACTCGGTACAATAGAACATGGGTTCAGCATTAACTTTCTTTAGATGACGATATGCTGGTGTACAAGTCTTCTTTAGTAGAGCTTGTAGAATCAATCCATCACGTTGAACTATTTCTAGACCAGGTGAGTAATAGTCTTTGAGATAGCGATCTGAAATGCTTACAAGGCACCAGAATGCTTGGACGGCAGGCATATGCATTAAAAGAAATGCTGCTACTGGAGCTTGAGCTTGACAATAACCCACTGTGGGATTGAAAACAGTATATGCTTTCAAAACATTCAACAGTTCTTGCTGCCTATTGATAAAAAATAGTAGTTTAGTCTAATAACTTTAAAATATAAATGTGCATTAAAATATTGATAAACTTTAATGGCACAACTTATTGTTCACGATAAAATATTAGAAGCTGTTCAAAAGCTTATATTCAAACTAACCATCAAGGCCAAATGAGTGAAACTAAAAATGCAAAATTGCAAGACTGTTAAGATTCTTCAATTTATAAAAACAATTTAAAAAATCCAATAATATAGAAAAATGACTTTTTAAATTCAAATAACAAAAAAAAATTAAAGAAAAGTTATTCTTTTAGTTAATTAGATACCTTGTTAGATGCTAATTTTAGACTAGGTATAATATTGGCCATTAGAGGTTTTTATAGAAATAAGGTTTTTATAATCTTCCCTTTTTAAAAATAAAAGTTATAAACCTGCAGAAGCATTGTAAAAATGACACAAAAATGGTGTGTTTACACATGATCAGTTCCTTTTGAAATTAGCTATCTTCTTCTTTCAGCTCGAACAAGCACTAAAGCATGTCTTTTCTCAAAAGTGATGTTACTAACAATACTATTGAATTTTTTTTAAGGACGTTCCCAACAAACAGCGCCCTCTTTCGCTCCATCACATATCCACAGAAATAAAAAAATAATACGTAATATTAATAATAATAAACGTTACATTCTTACACTGATCAAGACAGGAATTGTTTACGTTGGGTTTTAGTGTTTTTTAGTATTTTATATATATATTTGACATTTTTGACAGAGCATAAACAATGACTTCACGGTTAAAAAATGGTAATTTCTGAAGAACGAATACTGGTTGCTATAATTTTCTTTACAGGAAAATATTTGTCATACTTTCATTTAATTATTCTCAGTTTTTCAAAACAATCCTAAGAAAATTACCATTGTTATATCATAAAACATCTGTTTCAACATAGTTTGGTGTATAGTTTGTATGTTAAAAATGCAGATTTTAACAGCCAAAATATACAAATTTAGTGCTGCAAGGGGTATTGAAACTTTTCCTACATATAAAAGGCATTAATAAATATATATATTCAAATTTTCAAGAAAATCTTAGGAAAATTTATTTTCTAGGTATGTTTGCTTGGAAATGTCCTTAAGTAAACGGTTATAATTTATATTAATTACCATTTTATAAAATTAGTTATGAGAAGTAACTATAATTATCTTGAGAAGAATTCATGTGCCATTCATGATATTATCAAAATTTTTATGCAGCTTTTTTAATTTATTTGCCACTGACCCTGGTTTGTCTTCAGAAATAAACATTTCATGATAAGGAAACTGTCTATGGAGATCTTTCTTTATGTCTTCTAATGCTTTGGGATCAGCATCTTCACTGAGACAATAATCATATCTTTCAGGATACTTCTCCAACAATAACTTGCCTCCACAAAGATATAACCATGCTCTCGGCCGCACCGACATAGGAATACCTAACACATAAATTATCACGTATTAAGAACAGTAGTTTGACTTAATCAAAAGATCTTTGCAATCAAGTACCTTTTCTACAGCGTTCTCTAACTTTCCGATAATTTCTTTCCATGTAAAAATTCCACTTGGAAAGCATTTTCAACCATTTGTGTTCTCTGCGTAAAACAGTTTCTGGTGGAGGTCCTTGTTTTGGCTCTGGTGAATACTGTGTACCACCAAGAAAACCATGACGATCAGGAACAGTGGATATAACACTTCCATCTATAAGAGTACTCGCTTCGCTACATAGAGATACAGTATCGGTTGTTGTTGAAGATGCCATTTTTGTTAATTTAACTTATTTATCTGACGCAATGAAACGCCCACAATCTCATTATATTGCACATTTAATTAACACAGATGATATTGTTTCATGATTTCTACAGGTCATGACGTATTTTTATTATTGATCATTTGCGGTTTTACATACGACTTATTTAGCAAATTTACACACGTCCTGGTTTAATCATCACTACGAATTAAAGCTCATTTAAACGTGATGTGAATTAAAATTTATTGTTTTAGTAAATTAAGAGGCAGGAACTCCTTGTTTTGACAACTAAATCATGTTCCGACCTGAAGTTAGATGCGTTGCATTCACCTTCGCATTTGCATCTTTGCATTCATCCAAATGTCAGGATGCCAGATACTACATCAACGACATAAGCAACGTAAGAATAATAAAGGATATACCTTGCTAAGTTGGTAATATCTATTTCACGTAAAGAGATACATGCATCAGTTAATTTTTAATCAACGACAACACGCACCTATTTTAAATGTATGTTGAAACAAGAGATGTATATTGAACAGTTAGCATTCCATTTAAGTAAAAGGTGTATGACAAGGATAACACTAGAAACAGTAGACGTAATTGTACGTAAATTTGAACTATGTTTCGAAAATGTCAAACGTATTTGAATTTTCAAATTGACATTTGTTTACATTTAAACAACAAAAACAGTTCTTCGAAGAATTATTATTAAACAAGTTTCCGTTTATTAGTTTTAAAGTAAGTAGTAAGATTAATAAGAGTTAATTCTAAAATGAATTTATATGTAGTTTTTAAAAATTGTTTTCAGTTATTGCTTGTCTGTCAATCTACCGCCGCTAAAATAGGACGTGTAGAAAGTTTTCAGTTGGGCCATTTATTGATTTGAAGCATCTGGATCACACAAGTGACGCATGTATCTCTTTACGTGAAATAGATATTACCTGCTTTTGTGAAGTCACCTCATTATGGCGTCAGACAGGTCAAATATTCATATTCAAATAAATATTGAACAAGTTTTTGATTAATAATAAAACTGATTTGTAAGAAAATGCACTACTTCTAATTATTCTATAAACTAGTATTTTTGAATAATAATACACAAAACTTTCGAACTTATTATGGTATACAGGGTGTCCCAGAAATGCAGTTAAAGCTTCAGGTGAAGTTCTTCCCTGATAGACTCTAAACACAAAGCTGTAAATAAAATGTTTCATCGTAGGTTAGTTTTCTCGTACGGAGCTGTTGAAGGTAGAACCTTTAACACCGAATTTCAAAAGATTAATACCAAAAATGTAAATGAAATATTTAGAATGCCGTGACAAGAATTGTTTGCAGTTAAACCTGTCTGGAAATAATGTTAAAGACAATAATTTTATTCTTTGTATATTTAAATTTTTGTTTTTGTTATTGTTCATATTTTCAATTTTTGCTTTTCGTTACAGTTCGTATTTTCAATTTGTGCTGCGTGTTGTGTCATGAAATATACAGCAAACGAATACATGGGCATGATTTGGGTGAATGCCATGGTAATAAAATTATTTCCGCCCGGATTTAAAAACATATTAATACCATTAATATTCTTACATCGATGTGCGAGATGTATCAAAAGCAAGGGATAATAGAAAAGACAAGGTCGGCTGATTGGGGTGGAACTCAGCAAAGTCCCAACTCTACTCGCATGTCGAGTGTAAAGGATAGAAGAAGAATTTACTGTTAATATTCTTCTTCTTGCCTTTACACGCACGGTGCGAGCTGAGAACTAACGTATATTTTTGTCTCCCTTGTTTGAAAGTGTGTCGTCACTCTGCCCATTAGAAAAGTGACACTTAATAAAACAATATCAAGGCACACTATGCAAAACAAGTGTATTTCCTATTTCTCGGAGTAGTCTTCATTAGAGAATTTTAACAGTAAATTCTTCTTCTAGCCTTTACAACTGACTTCGATTGTCTTTTGTTTGGCCACAGATTAAATAAGAGTCAGATGTTTCACTTTGACAGATTTGTGGATTCCATATATCTATTTAAGTTAATATAGCTAACTACGTCTTTCTTCAAAGAGTGGGAAACGCCAACATTTAGAAAAGAAAAAGATATTTCCTTTCTCTTTTCGCCGCTAGTGTCTACTGCGCCTGTCGTAAACTTGAGAAAGCCACAGAAATGCGGGATATTTAAAAGTCAACACACAAGATGTATATGTCAGAAAGTATATTCAATATTTTTTTATTTAAAAAAAATTATACATCACATGAATTTTGAGGTGAAATATGTTTAGCTGCTTACTTATTACAAAGTAAATTCCAATAGACTAAACG
This sequence comes from Ignelater luminosus, assembly GCA_011009095.1. Classification (NCBI taxonomy): domain Eukaryota; kingdom Metazoa; phylum Arthropoda; class Insecta; order Coleoptera; family Elateridae; genus Ignelater; species Ignelater luminosus. The sequence goes on from VTPC01090587.1 coordinate 1,188,471, forward strand.
TAAGTTAAGAGACAAAATAAATCACACACTCTTTTCTAAATCCGTGAGAAAAATAACCCATTGTATAGTTATTTTGAGTGAATAAGATGCTCATTAGTAATCTTTGCTTACTTGTGAGGAAGGTGATCATTTTATTTACTTAAAATAATAGGGTATTGGACTGCAATAAAAATATAAATCAAACTGTTGTTGGTTTAACAGTAAATATTTTTTTAAACCAATTTAGACAACACATTTTTTAAAAATATGTATGATTTATCTAGGAAATCATTATTAAAATAATTAAATTTTCATGTTTGACCACGTGATTGAAAACGCACGGGATTGGCTAAATCTGGGGTGACGTCACCTGCACGTAAACAGTTATTGTCAGTCGAAGTTTTGTACGGTGCATCAGTGATTTTTCTTTGTTTTCTTTTATTCTTAGGTTTTGGGACTACAAGTGAGAAATTATCTATAATAATTATATATAAGTACGATGGAGACCAACTTTGTTAAAGGTGATAGTGGAAACCTCCCTAGAATAGACGCAATTATGGTCTGGCTGAATCCCATTGTATATTGTCTATAATTTGCCATATCATGTTCAATCTGTAATAACAATATAGTCAATGTTATATCTCTTAACAAAATATAGCTCACAGAGACTAAAACATTAGTGTTTTATTCTTCTAACTTCTTTTCTACTATAACAAATTATAAAAAATACAATACAATCTAATTTATTCCATACAAAATCAACATTAAAATTTAACATACAGACTAACTAACCTCAAATATAGGACGAAAGTAGAAAAGATTATTACGAAAATATAATATTCAATGGTTATTTGTGTAAGAAATACGTACTTAGATGACTATAGAATTGTTTACTTACGTTAAAATGATCTTCACACATGAAAGCATTAGTACTTGCTGCTATATCTTTTGGGTTTCTACGAGCCAACATTAACCACTTTTTCCGTATCTTAGTGTTCTTTGGAATAGACACAAACATCTTCTCGGGTGTTTTAATTGATGTGTTAGTACATTGTGGCACTACGCACCATTTATAAACCATTTTGTAAGAAAAAAGGTAACAAAGTTATCACTAAGCGTATTACGATTTGACAGCTAAAAGTTTGCTTACAAGCAAGTGACGTCATGACATCACGTGACCTGCATTGATGGCGTCCTTAGCGTTTTGGGCGCATTTTTATTCATTCAAATTTTAATGGTTATTTTCATAGAAAATAGAGCAATTTACGAAGAAATAACCAAATTACCAATGTATTAAGCTATAATAAACAATTTGAGATATTTTCCTAAAACTTGTCAAACACCTTATTGTACAATAGCCTGTTTTCCTCAAGAACATAGAACATAAAATCTAATTTATTTTGTCCCTTAGTTTACAACAAGCGAATCGTTCCGCAAAACATGAAGTAAATTGAAAGTCGAGATTTTAGGTTAGAAATCTGATTGCGTACGAGAATTGTGTATTATTTTTACTATTTTCTATCCGCTAACATTCATTATTATCTCTTCCTTTGTATCCTATAAGAGACGTGTGAAGCAAGAAATACTAACAATTTTGAGAACTAAAATTTTTCGCGTATGCGCATTCATAGGAATTCAGCGGAAAGAAATAGGTATACGTATCTTTTATCTCACAAATACCGGCTTTATTCAGCGTCGTTTCATTAGCTATATTAACCTTTAATAGATATATGGTGGATTCTTTTGCTCTCTCTTTCCAAGAAACTCCCAGAGCTTGCAACTTTGATATGACGTACTGCGCAAGCAACACAGCGTGGTATGCACTTTTCATAAAACGTGCGTAAAAGAGTAGGGGTGATAAATTCTTAGAGCTACAAATGTAAATGCGCAAACAAAAATGGAATGGTACAGGAAGTGAAATATCTGACTCTTATTTAATCTGTGAGTTGGTGTCGGTACTCTTTGTCTCACGATCAACTGGCTTTGAATCTGATTACCTGATTACTGCTTCTGAACACAAGCACTGAAGTGCACTGAACTGCCGCTCTCGATCCGTGTTTGTGCTAAAGTGCTTTTTTATTTATTCTCCTGATTTTCCATCTTCAGGTAGCCATATCTGAAACATTTGATTGGCCGATGCAGTTCGATGACGTGTGTTCTCTGAACCCTATTCTCTAAATAATTAAAAAGTTATACATGATTGCCAAGCGTAACAAAAGTAACAAAAAGGCCTAGGAAATTAAAATTTAATATGCAGGTCCTGTAGTTATATTGGTTATATTTTATGAGCACCAAATGATGAAGATTCGCAACATCGACAACACTACAATAAATTAGGAAAATTGAATTTAAATATTTGTTTTTAAAAATAAACTTTGGAAGCTGTACTATGTGAACTTTATGATTAGACTTGTTCAAAGTTCATAAATCTGAATTATTCATATTTACTGTAGTTTTTAAAGAACTTATAGTTATAATACATAAAATGGCTCTACTTAAAAATATTTTTGTAAAGCTATGTAAGTTAGCCTTTTAATATGTAAAATATATTTTATAACATTCTGTATTGTAGCTCCTCGTTTGCTTAGTACAACTAACACACGAAACATAGCTTGTTTATCGGCTCTTCCAGAAACACATCAGATGCTTCAGAAGACATGTAGAGATTTTGCTGAAGGTGAATTGAAACCAATTGCTGCAAAAATTGACCGAGATCATGTGTATCCAAAGGAACAAATAAAGAAGATGGGAGAGCTTGGGTTAATGGCTGTAGCAATTCCTGAAGAATATGGAGGAACTGGTCTCGACTATCTAGCTTATGCTATTGCAATGGAGGAAATATCCAGGGGGTAAAATTTTTAAAAGAATTTAAAATTGCATCTTATCAGTTCTTTTTAGATGTGCAAGTACTGGTGTAATAATGTCGGTGAACAATTCTCTATATTTAGGCCCTATAGATCACTGGGGAACAGAAAAACAAAAACAGGAGTACATTACACCTTTTACAAATGGTCAAAAAGTATATAAAATGTAGTATTATTCATTTGTGATTTTTAATCATCTTGTTTTACAGGTAGGCTGTTTTGCTCTTTCGGAACCAGGAAATGGCTCTGATGCAGGTGCTGCATCAACTACAGCAAAACTGGAAGGTGATAGTTATGTTTTAAATGGAGCAAAAGCTTGGATAACAAATGGTTATGAAAGTGAAGCAAGTGTAGTCATGGCAACAACTGATAAGAGTCAGAAACATAAAGGAATATCAGCTTTTATTGTTCCAAAACCAATAAATGGTTTAGAATTAGGAAAAAAAGAAGACAAATTAGGAATTCGTGGATCATCTACCTGCAATCTAAATTTTGAAGACTGTAAAGTTCCTAAAGAGAATATTCTAGGTAATCCAGGCTTTGGATTTAAGGTTATTATTTTATTCTTTAATTAAAAATAAGAAATTAATGGAAAACTTATTGTTTAGATTGCAATGATGACATTAGACGCTGGACGAATAGGAATTGCTGCTCAAGCTTTAGGTATTGCACAGGCTTCTTTAGAAGTAGCTGCAGAATATGCATCGAAACGTCTAGCATTTGGAAAACCTTTATTAAAGTTGCAGAGTATTCAAAATAAATTGGCCGACATGGCATTACAATTGGATTCAGCACGTTTGCTTACATGGCGTGCTAGTTGGTTAAAAGATAATAAGAAACCTTTTACAAAAGAAGCTGCTATGGCTAAACTTGCTGCAAGTGAAGCTGCTACATTTCTCAGCCATCAGTGTATACAGATTTTAGGTGGAATGGGGTACGTTTCTATTATAATTTTTTCATGTTCTTAATTGACTATAAAATATAAAATAAGTGTCCTTAAATAAAAATGTTGCAAGAAATAAGAATAGAAGGTGCAGAAAATCATTCTTTAAATTAATAAAGATTTGGAAAATAAATAATAATAATACCTGTATTTTCCCAACAGGAAATAACCTATTTATTACAGGATTTTATGAACAAATAAAAGTATAGTTGTGAAGATCAGCTGATGTTAACTGGTACATACAGTCTGTTCCACTGAAAAGACTCCAGGCTCTAGCACCTTTATTTATGAAAATACACCCATTAAACTATTATATTCTTAAGTGGGACAATAAACTCTACTATTTGCTATGGAAAATTAATTTTTATCTTTAATGTAGTAAAAGTGATAACGTCACTACATATTTTTTTAAATTACAACCCAAGCACCTATTCCTGCTATTTGATAGAAATTTCCTTTTTGTTTCAATGGTAGGGGGCATGGGAAAATTACTGAGTAAAATGTAAAAATTCTTTAAAATTAACTAGGCACTCTTTTATCACGTAAGCTACTTTTTATTATTATTAAATTTGAAAATTTTCTTATCATAGCAACAAATTTTGTCTTTTTTCTATTTACCGGGATGAGATAAAGTTCTATCGTATTATTTAAATATTAATCATGACTAACTTTAGTTTTATTGGTTTTAGGATACTTAATCATTTCCAAGAGTTCTGTTACCTTATCTTGGAAAATTTCTTATGAAAGGGTATAAAAGTTTAGTACCATTGAAATAAGAAAAAAAATCTCTTATTAAATACTAGGAGAAGATACTTGGGTTGTAATTTAAAAAAATATCTCATGACGTCTTTACTTTTACCACATTAAAGATAAAAATTATTTTTTCATAGCAAATAGTAGAGAATATCATCTCGTTTAAGATATATATATATATATATATAAGGGGCTTTCTTTTTATCACTGCAGTTAGTCAGAGTTGCTCTTGCCACTCAAGCACTACCTATTTCTGTTGGAGCACCAGGCCCATTTCTTGTTTAGGTATTGTTTTTTGAGGTTAGGTTTAGGAAGTAATAAAAATAATGGACACAGATTATTGTGTCTTAGCTTAGAATTACAAGATTTACAATTTCTAAATCTATTATATCAGTTATTGCTAGGTCATCGAAACATGACAGAAATGAAGTTATGTTAATATTTGTAAACGAAATTAGCATGAGCTACTCATTATGTAGTATTCTTTTTATAATTCAGGTCATCAAACACTCAAAAAGAAAATGACTATAATGTAATGGGTGTATTTTTATAAATAATGGTGTTAGAGCTTGGGGCTTTTCAGTGGAATAGAGTGTATATTACATACTTCATCTTTAGAAAGATCATAAATAAGTGTTTTTCTCCAAGGCCTGTTTGTCACGATGCAAAATTTTATACATTTTTTTGTACAAACATTTGCATACAAAAACTGTACAATTTTTTACAAGTTTTATTACATTGACTGTTTGCAACTGTAGCTAAATTTTGTACAAATTCTTACGAATGAGCATGTGCACTTTTAGTATTATGAGTAATATTTTGTGTACTAAGGTTGGCAAAAGGTGTGGGTTGGCCATCTGTGGTTATCTCAAATGTCAAAGCCACTTTGTTTTTGTTTAAGAAAATCTTGAGGTTAAGTAGGACTCGACTAACCTATAAAACAAGTGTTGTGCTTTGAGAATAGTTGTAAATAAAACTGTTATAAAGTTATGTCAGAAGATAGTGATACTGATTTAGAAAATGCAGCAGCTCTTACTTTAATTGATAAGTTTATCTAGTGCACGCGGGTGCATGCTCACTACTCACAAATAGCCCTTCTGCACCGATTTAGGCGCAGATCTTGCACGAAAAATAGAACAAGTTCTAAAATCTTCTGCACAATATATTGTACAGTTTTTTGAAAGGTATTTTTACTGCTTGCAACGATGCAATTTGGCGGCCTTGAAAAACTGTCCAAAAAAATGTATAAAATCTTGCATCGTGACAAACGGGCCCAAGATGGAATTAATTTTGTTATTGTATTTTGTCTTTGAAGTTGGCGTTTTTGTTAATAGTAAAAAAATGGGTTTGTTTGTAAGCAACACTTTTTATGCTAAGCTTAAAAGCCACTTTTAATACTGATCTTAAACATCTACTACTGCAACTTCGATTTTAAATATGGAAGATCATATAAATTATAATAGGTTTTCTGATTGGAGAAAAACTAGTATATGTATTATTTGTATTAAAAGTGCTTTGTTTCACTCACGATAATTGCATGTCTAAGTGGCACTTTTAATTCTAATGATACAATCTACTACAGTGTATTTTCTATTATAGAATTCGGAATAGGCATGACTTACGATTTCTATAAAAGTGTATATGACTTTGGCCATGTTTTTTAAGTGTATGAACAACTGTTTAGTACTCCAACATGGAAAATAGCGTTTTTTAATGTGATCGGAACACGTTGATATGTGTATTAATACTAGCACAAACTTTCGAACAAGCTATGCGAACATGATTTTCATGCACCATGTAGAGAGGAGGTGCATGAGAACAGAAGTGAAAACCTAACCTCATAAAATTACTTGCAATTATTATTGTTGTTGCAGTCATCTCGAGACGCAGTGCAACCACATATCATAAAATGGATATTGTGTATTATAAATGTCATTATTGTAAAAATAATCAACTGTTATGGGAAGGAAGGTATAGCATATCATCCATGTTTTCAATCACAAATAGATAATGAAGATTAATAATATATAAATAAATCGTTTTACAGTGATTTCAATAATCATGTCAAAAATGTTTTTTGTGTATCCAGTAATAATGTAAAAAAGATTAATAAATGGATTTTACAGCAATTATGAAAGCAATAATATCAATCTCCATTATATTTTATTGCGCTGTTAAAATGTTATAATTTACAAAAGCCAATATTGATCACTAAAATAACACCTGTCAAGTGTCAACCGCCATTTGCTACTTTAACACGTTTTTTAATTAATTTGTTTGAACATTTGTTTAGAACATAATATTCAGTGTTTGGGATAACCTTGCTTGAACATACGGTGCAATTTAAAAACACAGCCTTTGATGTTGTTTTCACTAAAAAAGTTACTATAAACATATGTTTAGATTTTAATGTTATTTGTTAGTGTATGTTTTAATGTTTTATAAATAATAATAAATAAAAGAGTGGTAGCATTTTACCTCAAAGTGAAATTGCATAATAATGCGTTTCTAATTAATTTAGAAATTTTAGTGTTTTTAATTTTACAAGGTTAGCAGGTCATCACATTAGATATTTCTTCTACACTGTAAAAATGAACTTAAACCACGGCCTACTCTGAATTCTATAATAAAAAAAATGTAGTGTATTTTATTATTAATATTTACTGTAAATTTGACATATTGATGTCATAAGTCTAATTGATGGCACAACACTTCCTGGCCAACTTCATCTTTTAATCTCATCAAAAATTTCTTTTTGCATTTTCATTAAAAAAATGTATTATTGAGACTTCAAAATAGTTATTTTCAATATAAGTGCGCTGCAACACCACACATTGAACGAAACTTTTTGTAATTGTTCATATACAATGAGAAAAAACATTAATTTGCTGTAAATTATAAGGTTAACTTTGATTTTTTAGTTAAGGAGCATTCAAGTATTACATAAGCAGGCTTAAAGGGTGGAGGGGTTGAATTTTTTCTTATTTTTGCTGACAGAAGGGGAGGGGTGTGACCATAAATCTTACATAAAATAAGAACCACAAAATAATTGATAATTTCAAGTAATATCCATTATTTAAAATTTAGAAAATTACTGTTTTCATTTCCTTGCCAAATTTCAATTTCTTTGATATTCTTTATAAGTAATATGCACAGGTTCTGGGAATTTCTCATATTTCTACATCAGTACGTAGTGGTTTTCTTTTTAATTTTGAATTCTAATAAAGATATAAAAAAAACCTCTTACATCTTATCATTTGGGGGAGAAGGGAGTCCACAATTTTCTTATTTTTCCCTATAAAGGGGGGGGGGGGGGGGTCGAAAATCAACAAAATTGTGCCTATGTAATATTTGAATGTTCCCTTATACAAGGTGATAGGGGTATAATCACCATGTTGCTAGTGATAGAACGGTTAAAAATTAGCCTTGTAGTGAAATACTATGTAATTGGGGAAGCAAATGAGAGGTCCATTCCAAAACTGACTTTTCTTGATTGATTGATTTATAATGGAAAAATCAATCTGTAGGTTTTGGGTTAAATGTAAATTTTTGAGATCAGGTATTTATTATCTATAGATTTAAAATACAAAGCATTTTATTTTCTGCCTTCATCAGTGGCAACCACTGAACCGATCTTTTTTTTAAATTAAAGGTTTTTATCCGCAGATGTGTTATCAATGATTTTTATTACTTTGATCATAATTTTGATAAATATATTACAAGCAAATTGTAATAAATCAAATGAATATTACAGTTTGCTTCCCCAAATTTCCACTTGCAGGGCCACCTGGACAAAACATTGCATTTTTTATTTTTGGAGCTAACAATTTTATTGGTAGTGGGTTTGCATCCGTAGGTATAAATACAGATTGCAGTGGAACAGATTAAACTATTTCATTACTTTTGGCATTAAAGACAGTGAGCATTGTAGCCATGAGCATCGGAACGCTTTTGTTAAATTCTATTCCATCAAATGTCGATGGGATTGTATAATAGAGTTGTGTAACCAATAATAGTAATTAAAACTGCACCATTTGCCAGTCTTTCACAAAATCTAACCTTATTATTATTAGATTTTATTAAATGAAATTTTTATTTTTATTTCTTGCAGATATGTGTCAGATATGCCTGCCGAAAGATTCTATAGAGATGCAAGAATAACAGAAATTTATGAAGGAACATCTGAGATACAAAGATTGGTCATAGCTGGAAATTTAATTAAGGAGATGGAATTGTAGTTTTCTTCTTCTATTGTTTATTTTTTTTTGTTGGTCTGGTATACGAAGCCTCAGTAAGTCACAAATTATAAGTCATAGTAAAACGTTTGTGAAATAATAAGGAACTTACATTTAACAAACTACCGTAAGGGTATGCAGGGGTTACAAAAATGTTTTTTCAGAAGATACTGAACTTGCAAGAACAATGCTATTACTGGCACAAAACCATTTAGATTTTATCTTTATCGCTAATTTTTATATTAACATTTTCTTACATTTATTAAGAGCAATACAAAACACCTCAGAGATAGAATATTTGATAGCTATTATGTCTTTCATTGTCAATAAATGGGCTGAATTTAGAGACTATTTTACAATAATTACATTTTAATTGTGTTTTTACTTATTTCATGCATGTAATTATACAGGGTGAAATTAAAATAGAAAAAAATTTAACCACCCATTTGATGGCAGTTGTACATCAAGAAAACAACATATTGAGAGCTTCTGGAATATGAAATGTACCTGTACAAAACAAAATAATAAAAAGAATAACAGCAATTAATCACATTTGTGCTGTTATCTCAGCTTTAATATTGATGGTTTTGCTGATGCTTTGATGTCTAGGATGTCCCTGTATAAATATTAAAGAAAGGCCAGTACAATGTTTAAAATTTGCACATTCAAGAGCATGATTCAAGGGTAGGTTGTTTCAAGATGTTTTCCTGTGCTGTGTGTGATTTGTCGTTTCTTTTTTGTTTTGCCTTTTAAACTGTTATATTTATTGGCATTTTAGTGCATCATGTTTTTACTGGATAACATGTAATTTAATTTAGCGCATAAATGAGGAAGGTCAAGATAATAATTAACAGAATTTTCTCAAATGATGACAGCAAATACTCTACAGTTTTTATAATTTATTGTTGTTTGTTTTAACAGTGATTTATGCCCTGTGCCCATAAAATTTTATAATTAATTGAATAAATTGATGCAACCCATCCCCCAATTACCATTTTTTTAATAATCACCAACACCTTTAAATTGGCAAAGATAATTATCATGCTATTCAAGAGGATCAAACGATGTTTGTGTTGACTTGACATTTCTTTCTGAAAGTCTTTGAATTTGACCATTTTCTTTTGCTATTGCAACAAAGGTAATCTGCAGATTTTTGCTTTCAGTTAACAATAATTAAGTATTCAGCTGTCTATAAAATGCAAATGTGTAAAATTATGGTAGGTTAGGTTAGTTCTGTGCTCGAAAAAAATGAACTGGAATTCCTGTAACTTAAAACAAAATTAAATAAATAAAAACAAACTTTAACAAGTTTTAATTTTTATTATGGTATGATGTCATTTGAAGCAATCTTACTGAAAACTTATGGGGTATACACCAGTAGTTCTCAAAACGTGGAAACCCATCCTTTTTTCAAAAAAGGGATTTAAATTAAAAATGTTATCAATGGAGATCTCTAGGCATCAGCTGTTACCCATTAAATTTTTTCTGTTTTAATTTCACCCTGTAGTGTTTGACATGCACCTCAAGTTTTATGACTCATTATTACTCAACTTAAAAACTATTTATCTAAATAAAGGATTACATCTGCGAGTCTGTATTTATCATAGGTTACTGGGCATTTTTTAGGAGTACATGTTAATTCTGGTGTTTGAACCGCAAAGTCATAGAACTCAAGATGCTCTATTCTGTAAAACCCTATACATGGAAATTCTAAAAACTTTGATAATTAATTTTTTCTCAGGTAGACATTCTCAAAAACTAATCTTTTTGTAATTAAGAATGATCGTAAAGTAGTAAGTATATTATACAATGCAAGTGGATAGGATATGATGTTCATAATGCATGAGGATGATGTTTGGGGCATGATTTTAAAGGCGGAGTGCCTCAATCATCCAGATGCAATATGGGCATTCCACTTAAACTGTACAGTGTACTTTTTCTATGACTAAACAAAATGATTTAAAAATATATAGCTAATTAAAAATGTTTGATATTTTGAGGTTAAATTTTTGGAGTTGACACATTTTTGTTTGGCAGTTATTTCAATATATAAATTACCAAGCTCTTGGATTGGTGGGTTACAGTCTGCCAGAAACCTTTGTTTACCCACCACAGCTGATTCTCAGACATCATGTGGATGAACACTTTTTAAACCCATCGGTTTTATTGTAAACGCAAAAGGTAGCATGGACAAGTATGGTTACTGGCACAAGTTAGCATTTACTGAATTATTGAAATCAACAATGTGTTCAATGCAATTTTACTGTCAGCCGCTGAGATTATTAAACATACCCATTGCATTGATAGGTACAAAATTATAAAATACATATAGCACAGATTTTTTATTGAGATGAGTGTCAGTCAAGATTGCCCAAACACATTTATATTATACTATTACAGAAGTTGTGTTAAAACACTGTGAAGAAGTAAGGGTCCAAGGGCCTAGCATGGAGTGAAATTGTTTTATGATATCTCTTGCAGCCCCAACCCGTTATAATCTGTAGGGGCTATCATGGAGGGGCAGAGCTTATGGACTGCAATGAGCATCACACACCTTGAGGTGATGCCCTCAGTTTGACATAAAGTAACTTCTGCAGTAGTATAATCTACATGTGCTTGAGTAACCTTGAGTGTCAGTATCATTTCATCATATTATAAAATACATGCAGATCTCATTACTGTGATAGAATGGCTTTGATGTCTACTTTAGTAAAGTGTGCGCATTCCACTATAGAAGAAGGAAATGAAACATCACAATAAATATTCAAATTTAATTTGCATTTAAAAATTAATTTGAAATACTGGATTTTATTTCTGTAATTTATTGTACAAATGTAAAAGCTTTAAACAACACATCACATTAATTATATACAGCAGAAACTAATAATCCTAAATAAATAAAACTGATCAGGACTATTTCCACTTCAACTGTACAACTGGCCTTAAAAGTTTATGTTGTTTTGTTTTGCTTGTGTAATTTTAGAATACCGTTTTAATCTTTTCTGTGATGAACTATCCAGTCTTTTTTTCTTTGTGATACCGTTACAACTGAAAGTGTTTTGTTTATTAAAATATTTATTCTGCAATTTTAAAACCACAGAAAAATTACCTTTTACACATAATGTTAGTCATCATATAGGGGCCAAAATATTCACAGATTCTGGGGCCTAATTGAGCCAGTCTTACTCTGTTTACTTGAATTTATTTTTAAAATTAATGCATCACTTTATAGGAAATAACATGGAATTTATTTTTTTACTATAATATAACAAGAGCTGTACATTTATTCGAATAAATTACAAAGTATGCATGAAATCTGGTTACCTAGCACAATATCATAAATGCAAATGTACACTAATTCAATTTGAAGTCTGATAGCGTAACTGCTTCAGCACTTTAAGATTTATTCTGATGGGTGGCTAGTTTGAGTAAGTACCTTGTAAATCTATTTGAATAATCGTCTTCCTGGGTATATAAAGTTCTTTATTTGAATGTCTGACTATTATTTTACTAGTTTGTCTTTTAAGACACAGGAACAATATTAAAATAACATTATTTGGATGATCAATGCATAAACTGTAAAATGTGACAGTTGTCTAATCAAAGTGTAACCAGGTAAATCTACATACGTATATTAATGATTAGACACCAATACCTATAGAAGTTCAGTAGCTCAGCTACTGTTGTAATGTCATTAGGATAAAGAAAGGTTATTTATGATGGGTTGTTTATGCATAAGTACGCTAATGAGTTGGCGAGTAGAACTTTGCTGTATCTCATTTCTACTCATGTAAAATATTATTTCCTTTTGCTTGCTCTTATGTATTGTGCATCCATCCACACCGTATAAACTTTATTATGGTTGCCTAATACAATTTTGAATCTCTTAGACCCACTTTTATACAATTGTTGGATAACTATATCGAAGGTATTATTGTCATGGATACAACTATTGTTTGTCCTTATCACAATTGTATCCATGGCAATAATACCTTTGACAAGGTTATCCAGTGATTGCAAAAGTGGGCCTTAAAGGGTTTACGAAAATTGGACCAGGTTAACCTGATTAGTCAAAATAACCATGGAAACAGTTGTATTCATGGAGTGCATATTGTATGCATTAATCAAAATAAAAATGCATCACTTCTTGCCAGCGATTCGGAACCAACTGGATCATTTGGCTTGTGAGTCAATAACCACTGGGCTGGCAATCTTTTATAAAATCTAAAAACTTAAATTTGTAAAAAAACAACTGTATTATTCAGTCAGATTTTCCATTATATTATCTGTTTTACTATGACTCTATAGTTTGTGGTCAACAGCAGTTTAGTATTATTTTAAATTTGTTTATATTTGTATTTTGTTTATTCTTTTACACTATATGGCCATATAATACACAAAATATGTCCTGAAAATTACAATAATATGCACGTTAATATACTGCAAAGATAAAAAACATACATTAAAGATTTTTTATACTAAATTTAGAAATTATTTGGGAAATTCTGAGAATTTATTTTTACAAATTATACAGAAAACTAAAAACGTCATATAGTATTCTGTAAAAACGTTCTTCATAGTAAAACTGTTATTTGTTTGTAAATTAAAATATTAGCTGATTCTGCCCCTGACTACAAAATATTACTGCCAATTGTATAAATTAAAATATTTAATGAATGTATTATCAGTGGACAGAAAGAATTGGGATATTGTGCAACATCGATTATTGTCAATTTTGTGTTGTGTTATGTTATTAATTATAATAGGTCGGTGTGGTGTGGAGATTTATGCAAAGCATACACTATAATATTGTAGTTTTCCTGTGAATTGTTAATGTTAGTGTTAAATTTATGATAATTATGATACATATTATACATAGAAATATGGTTGGGTCAAATGGTGTACAGTATGTCTAACAAAATATGTGATCAAGTAGTCCATGACCTTACAGAATAATAATAATAACAATAATATGTCTATATTAAACCATAATACAAAAATAATAATTCAAAATACAAAATGAACTTAAACAACTCTATTGCTACCTATACAGCAAAGATAAAGACTATTACGATGTTGTTAAAAAAAGTAATCACTAATAAGCAGATAAAGGTCTTCCCAGGTGGTACTCACTAAATCAAATAAATTAGTATGCCAAAGATTTAGATTACACTTGTCAATTTATTCAGATGTTGCATTATAAATTTGATGATACCTACATTATGCATCTTGAAATGTCACAAGAAACTGACTTCAACAGCATTACATTTTCTTAATTAGTAAATTAGCAGTATTTTAATGTTTTGATGTAAGTCTGACAATAACCAACTACAACGTTTGTATTGAATAATTCATGACATTAAAAAAACATTACACTAACATGGTGGTTTTGAAAACAATGTCTACTTGACCGCATTTTTTGTTAAACATGCCAGATATACTAAATATTTCTTTAATATTTGATTTTATTCAATCGATTTGTTAATGTGCATATTATTCTGATTATTTATAATATTATGTGCCAATTGTGCCCTTAAAGAATTAAAATAAATCAAGTATTTATATTTTTGCCACTTCATTGTTTTTTATATACAGGGTATAAGCATATTGAAAACTTTAAAGGTGTATTTCTCAACTTGAAACAAACCAATAATGTCTAAGCCACTTCTTTCAAAAATGCATATTAATCAAGCATGGATAATAGAAAAGACATAGTCAATGCATTGAGTGGAGCTTGACATAAGCAAAGTCCCAAGAAATGCAAATGGAGGGAATGGTTTGCTTACACATGATGCCTTATTATGGTGTATTTTGTCCTGTGTTCTTTACTGTTTTCTTATAGAAATACGCAAGGTGTTTTTGTGTAACATGTACAACTTATGTCTCTTCAAGATACATTTCATATTCCTGAATGAATTTAAAAGTTAGGTTGACTATCGTCTCTTTACTGTTAGATGTAATTAGTACTGATATTCTTAAAGTCATATGCATCAACATCAGTTAAGTTACTCTTTAAAGTTATTGTAATTAAATTTTAATTCCAAACTTTGGTAACAACCCATGTTTTAGAATTCTGGTGCTAGCACTTATGGAATGTGTATTACATTGGAAGGAGAACATTGAGAAGTGGAATAGACTGAGGACTAAGCTGACGTGTATGCTATTTATTAACTAGAGGCCATATGCGTCGACCATGTGTTTTCTATTATCCATGTTAATCAACTACCACAAAAGTTCATCAACATTTGAGAATCAGCCTTTTTAGAATGCTGTTACTTTGCTATCAGAATTCATCTTGTTGGAGGGCCCACAAATCTTTACTGTTGTGGTGCTGATAGTCAATTTTATTTACTTTAAACTTATAAAATACATAAGAATACAGCATTAACACCAACACAAATGCACATAGAATGTTTAAAATTAGCCCTTTTAAAATGTTACCATTTGGTTGTCAAATTCATCTGCCGGAAGAAAACAAACTGAATTTTGTAAGTTGTGTTAATTCTCATGCTGTAATTCTGTATATTTTAATTTTTATTTATTAAAAGAATTTGATGCCCAACATGGGCACAAGGAATTATGAGAAGAATATATTAAACGATAAGTAACATCAGCTCCCAACACCACATGGGTAAAATATATGTAAAACGTTTAAAATCAGCTTAAAATAGGTTGTGTGCCCTCCAACTAGTGCAAGTCACGTGATCTAAAAGCAGAATTGAGGTACTCTGTACAAAAATGTACTGTAAATACAGTAATCAGTAGTATAAGTACTTTAAGTAGTTTACTTTTAGTACTTTTAAAATTGCTGTGCTGGTACTGGAATTTCCAGTATTATATTTACAAAATACCGGTACTACTACTTTTCTTCTAGAATTTTTAACAAGTATTACGTGTTACTTAAAAAAGTACTGTAGAAATATAAACTACTCCCAGTATTGTGTCTAAGTACTCCCAGTAGTGGAAAGTACTGTAAATTTGTAAACACTTGTAAGTAGTTTACTGAAGTATTTCCAATATATTACTTTTTTATATAGAAATACTTCAGGTGCTACTTGTTTAGCATTTAGACAGGAAAAGGGAGACATTTTATTTTGACAACTATTGTTGCATTAACCTGTAAAATCTGGTCATGACATGATTAACACACTAGAAGGCAAAATCTTATTTTGCTATTTTTCGTCCTTTTTGGCATTATTGCGCCTACAATTTTTTTCCTTATTTTGATAATTTTTTTTGTTTGCTTCACATATCTTCCCAATTATTTTTTAAATTATTCCATAAAACGTGAAATTTAAAATGTTTGAAAAACTGTCAGTATCGCTTTTTAAGGAAACAAATACCCATGAATTCTGAATTTGTTGTCTTTGATAGTTTCATATAATACATAATTAAAAGGTAAAACAAAAGACATTAATAATGCAAATGACATTTCACATTTCAAATTCAGGATTAATTTAGGCAAAACTTTAAAATTCCAAGGGTACCTTTGATTTGTGTTTTTGTTGCTCTTGTGGTACTACAAACAAGAAAGTTGGAAGTTTCTACCTAAAATATTTAATAGCATTTCATTCTTTGTTTTTTTTTTAATTAAACTTTACGAACACATTTAAGTAAACCTAGAAATTCTCAATGTTTTCAACAGGTTCATTCAGTTTACTTCTATGTCATCCTTCTTAGAATTTTAATTTAAAACTCCAAATGCTTTGTTGAGCTGTAAGTGCAAATGGGTTACAAGAACCAATGCAAATAGATTTCTTAAACCCTTTATGGCACACAATAATCTATGGAAGATCTTTCACTGGTCTTTTTTGATCTTTTTGCTTCAAAATTCAATCTCTAGTTATAAATGATGTTTTTTCAAACAGTTGAGTTGATTACAAAGGAATATACATAAGCATATTGATTTTGCAATTAGGTGAAATTACGAAAAATGACAATATCTCAAAAACCGTGATACTTTGTATAATAGGTATATTAGGTTAAGTAAGTTCCAAATCATGACTTCCACCACCCCCTTTCGAATATACGGCGGTGAACCAAACACCCCGTATAACGACAACATCAAAAAGTTTTCTCCATAAATATTTTGTTTTTGCTGACGCTAGGAAAGTTCCTGTCAAACTATGGCCTACTACATCCTCTTTCGCTGACGCTTGCTACGACCGTTCCATTCGGCCTTTTCTTTTATTTAACAACAGTAGCCTAAAGTCCATCTAATGTTCGACAAGGTACCAACACAAACAAATGACGGTCGCAAATAGAGTGATTCCAATTAACTCAAATAACTTGGTCACGTAATCTGTATGGTCAGCTCAGAAATATGATTTAAGTTTCCGAAAACGCCTTTAACGGTTATAACAAGATAATAATATAAATATTAAGACAGGAGTTTGTCTTCCCCAAAAAATTAAATTGTGCCAGCATTGACCATTATATCTCCAAACGATCGTTTCGTTCTTGTTCGAACGCATCAGTGGAGGATAATGATAGTCAATGACCAATGCTTGCACATCAAGTCAAAGTCGAAAATCATAGTAGTTCCTAAAGACCTAGAGGCCACTGTAGGTTTATGCCTTTTTGGCCTAACTGGGGTTTGGAAACGATTAACGCTGCACGCGGTCATGGGATAGAGGATGTTTGATAAACTCGCGACAAGACTTTATACGATATATCGGACCTGGTCGGTTTGGAGGGAATTATGGAGATTGGTTCCGTCATCGAATCGGTCGCCAGTGTCCGTCAGTTCCACCGCTATTGGTGTTGCAAAGGTAATCACGACGAGTACGCCCACTCATAACAATGAGTGCACCGCGTCCTACCTCTGCTGGCGCTCTCGTATATACTCTGAAATCTTGTTGAAACCTAAAATATAAAACAGAATTATGGGGGGGAAGAAGGGTTTGTGGGGATATTCTTTGTGGATATCATGCTCAGAAGCGGATTTAGGTGTGATTGCGCCTTAGGCCTATTTTGATGTGGCGCCCTTTTTGCTTTTTTTTAAAGGTGTATATAAAATATACAGGGTGTTCCGTAAATGCCAATAAAGCTTCAGGTAAACATCTTCTATAAGTACTTTTGGCAAATCTGCAAAAAAAATTTCTCCTCAGCTTAGTTTTCTTGTACAAGTGGTCAGAAGTTCACATCTTTAACATTAAATAAACAGAAATCAAAGAATCGAATCCAAGTGAAGTATACCGATAAATCCGATGAAGTTAGTTGCCTGCAATTCTTTCAAGTTTTGAGAATTTTATGGTCCATTATAACTGGAATAAAATTGATAAATCTTTGATTTCTTGCGATATTTTGGTTTCTGTATTCGAATAATTTTGTATTTGCCTGCAACAGCGTTGCCAAGTTTAAATTTCTTTTTTTGGTTCGTGTGACAAATCTAAGTACGTTGGAACATTCATGTTTTTTATTTTGGCATGTTAAGAGATTAAGGGAGGCTGCTATCTAAAGCTTTATTGGTATTTACGGAACACCCCGTATAATCAAAGTATAAAAAAACAATTGCTGTGGCAAAAGACAAAGAGTTCAGAAAAATCTATTCAATTTTCAACGAACTCCGAAGGAGTCGTTACTGAATTTGCGAAGTCTGCCTGTCCGTATTTTTTGTCAAATTTTGAAATTTTTACTTCAGATTTGGATTCTAAAGGGTTTTCCAATAAGAGGTGTTATTTTGATATTCAAAGAAAAGTGCCATTTTTTAATATAAATGATCGGATGTTTATTTCATTATAAAGAGGAAGGTATGCCGTTAATAGTGGAAAATAACATCAGGCAAATGACCACCACGACCACGCTTACAGGACAATATCCTTTTCATGAAATTTTCCATAACCAAATCGCAAAGTGGCTGCCCTATGTCCTCGATAGCCTCACGAATTCCATCTTTGAGGTCTTGAATCGACGCTGGGCTGTTGGCGTAGACATTCTCCTTCACGTGGCCCCAAAGAAAGAAGTCGCAAGGTGTTAAATCACAAGATCTCGGTGGCCAATTGTGATCACCTCTTCGAGAGATAACACGGTCCGGAAACTTTTTCCGTAAAAGATCAATGGTTTCGTTGCTTGTGTGGCACGTAGCGCCGTCTTGTTGAAAGTAAACGTTGTCCAGATCAATACCATCCAATTCCGGCCATAAAAAATCGTTAATCATCTCTCGATAGCGCAATCCAGTCACCGTAACTGTTGCTCCAGCCTCATTTTCGAAAAAGTAAGGTCCAATGACTCCGCCGGACCATAAACCGCACCAAACAGTCACACGTTGAGGATAGAGAGACTTTTCAACAATAACTCTTGGATTTTCTGAGCCCCAGATCCGACAATTTTGCTTGTTGACGAAGCCACCGAGGTGGAAATGGGCCTCATCACTCAAGATGATTTTTCGATGGAATTCTGGATCATTTTCATGCATTTCAACGACCCAATCAGCAAAGACACGACGTTGTTGATGATCGGCCGGCTTGAGTTCTTGTGTTAACTGGACTTTATAAGCCTTAAGACCCAAATCTTTATGCAAAATACGGTGTAATGACGTTTGTGGAATGGCTAATTCCAAAGAACGACGAGGAATGGACAAACCTGGGTTTTCTTTAACACTTTCGGCTACAACAGCAATATTCTCGGCTGTTCTTGAGCGACGTGCACGGGTTTTATTCTTCACATCACTAACTTGTCCCAAGAGCTCGAATTTTTTCACCAATTTCTGTATTGCGGTCCGACAAGGTGCTTCACGGTGACCCAAAAATGTTCGAGTTTTACGAACCGTCTCTGCCAAATTTTCACCATTTTTATAGTGAATTTTAATAATTTCAATGCGTTGTTGAAGCGTGTATCGTTCCATATTTATTAATGGCGTAGTTTCTACTTGTCAAATGTCAAAAAATGATAGCTTCAAAAGTGACATCTACCGAAATAGCGGGCTATTCAAAATAACACCTCTTATTGGAAAACCCTTTACATCAAAAACTAAAGACTACGTAGCATCTTCGTTTTTTGATAACTCTTCGGGAACATGATCAAAATGGCCGCCGAAATCTGGAAAAAGTAACAAAACAGGAATTTTTTGTGGTTATGTTTTGCATTTCCAGATGTTTTATTTTTATAATTCCCGTAATTTTCAATTGCTCAATTACTGTTTTTTTTTAATTTTAATAATTAGATACGTACTTAACCATGTTAAAGTATAATTCTCCGGTGGCAAAAATAATATTTTTAAAACATCTCTAAAAGTTTTTCATAGAGTCACCGGGAAACTCCATGAACTTCGAATGTTTATCGTCTCTCAAATTTTGCCGCGCCTCAAATTTTGGCGCCCCTCAAATTTTGCCGTCCTAGGCCCGAGCCTTGCGGGCCTAAGCCTAAATCCGTCACTGACTACGCTGTGCTGCTTGCGCAATGCATGTCAAAATCGCAAGATCTGGGAGTTGCTTGGAAAGAGAGAGCAATAGAATCCACAAATTTGTCGAAGTGAAACATCTGGCTTTTATTTAATCTGTGTTTCGATATTATGCCACCTCTCATACTTTTAATGTGAATTCTTAAAGGGATTCTACTTTTGAGTAAACATCAGTAGAGACTTTTGTGCTCTTAGGTTGTAAACCTGAATTTGCTGTATGTTTCTTGTACGTTGAAAAATGGGGTATACTATGTATTTTTATAATAGGCTCAATCTTCTTATGTGAAAGTCAAGTGATTAACAACTGCATGGCTTGTTAAATAACATTTGCCTATGCTAGAAACTTGTTTTCATAGAAAAGGTGTTTCAACAGATACTTATTTGGTTTGTCTAGATATTTTTTGTACAAAAAGTTTTAAGAAACACATTAGAAAAAATCGAATTAACTTACCACTATAAGTAATGTTGTCGGCAAGTTTAAGAAGGCCAATATCATTATTCTTTGTTCTACCATGGTAATATGGGTGTACGATAACAAGTTCTATGCTTATGTTCTTTGCAGTGCAACACACAGTGACTTTTGAACGTAAGCTTCGTCTCGCTTTTCTCCTGTTAAGTATAATTTATTTATGTTCGGACAGTAGCTTATAAGTATGCATGTTCCTATTTCTCCATTGGGTGCATCGCATAAGGTATTTTGATCTAAAAATAAAAATTAATTGAAACAAAGCCAAATGTAAATAATATGTGTGTAAGGCTTAGATAAAGCCTTCAGCCACAAGTTTGTGCCAAGATTCACATCAACTTGTAATTATAAAACATGCGCAGTGTATTTTCCGCGATTTTGCGTTGTTCAAAAAGCAGTGTCGTCCGTAAGCATATGCGGTGTTGTGATTTGCAGTTTTTTTTTATTATTTTATTTGTATTCTAAATTTATTTTTCATTGTTCCTGGGTCATACAATAATCTATAGATACAAGGATAAATAAAAATAACATTATTGCTGCCTTTTTATGTTGCCTCTGTAGGAAATCTGCGTAAGTACGCCAATGATTTTTGAAGTTACGAGATTTACTTATTGCGCATGCGCTACAATGACTGAATGTTGGCACAAACCAAATGCATTCGCTAAATGCAGAAGGCATTATCTACGGAGTATATATGATCCAAGGTGTAAGGATTGATGTAGTAGATGCTGTAGTGAATTACAGTTCGGTATTTTTATCAATTTTCATTGAGTTGTCGTGTTACTTTCAAATTCAATATCTAGTGTTAATACTGCTGCACTTATCTGGTAGACATGACAAATCTGTAACGGGAAAAAGCTGAAAAAGAGGCCTAATTCCTGTATAAGCCAGAAGTCGGAAGATGTTCGATCCCGTAACTCAAAGTCGAAGATTGGAAGGGGGGGGGGAAAACATAATAAATAACCCAGGTTTTGATATTTTTACCTGAACCTAAAACTTAAATTTTAACTAAAAACAAAAAAAAATACTTGACAAAAGAATAGCGATTATCTCCAGAACCTTTCGAGATAAGTAAACAACCCTTATATTGTTGAATTCGCCTTTAAAATCCCTATCGAGATATGGGGTCATATACAGGGTGATCCGTTTAAAGAAATTCAAGATGGCGGCCGTACGAAAAAACAATTGAAGATTTGATCTTTAATTCTCTTTGCAAAACATGAGAAACGATGCCTACTTTAAGATCTCCAAATTTCATATATCTATCTCTTACCGTTTTTGCAGGAGCTGCGTGTTTCCATACTTTTTAATAATGAAACCCCTGACAAAAGAATAGCGATTATCTCCAAAACCTTTCAAGATAAGTATAGCAAGCCTTATATTATTGAATTTGTCTTGAAAATCCCTATTCAAATATGGGGTCATATGCAGGGTGTTCTAGTTAGAAAAATTCAATATGGCGGCCGTACGAAAAAACAATTGAAGATTTGTTTTTAATTCCCTTCGTAAAGCATGGCAAAAAATACCTACTTTAAGCTCTCCAAATTTCATTTGTCTATTTCGTACCGTTTCTGCGGGGGTAGCGTGTTTCCATACTTTTTAGCGACCCTGTATATTAAATAAAACATTCGCTATAGTCCATATTATAAAATTTAAAACTATCGCACACTTTCTAGAAGAGCATGGCTTAATAACTAAAATAACACTTACTTGCAATCACATTTGTAAATATTAAAATTAACGTTACAAAGAACAGATTTTGAAAGATCATCACTGATGAAACTGTCGCTTCAATATTTGAATATTTACTTAGTTTTCTATATAATACATGCGAATTAATTATGAATATATTTTTTTAATATTGCGTTTATATTCAAATATTATCACACATACTGATGTAGTCTCACTAGGTGTATATAGCTTCGCTGTTGTTAGGCAGAAAAGTATTAAATAAATGAGTTGTGCCTACAAAGTTTCTGTTTATGTAATGGTAGATAATTAATAATGGAAATTATCTAACAGATATGACGAATTATTATTATTTATTCACTTATTTATTTGAATGAATATTTTTCTATTTAACAGTAAAACCGTATTAGACCTAGTAAGCTTACACCGATATAAATGTGTGCATTAAGTTGTTTGATAAATACAAAGTAATAACAGCGATAATCCTGACCTTTAGGAATTACCAAAGACTAGTAAATTTAAGATTAATAAAAATGTCTTTCACAAACACTTTTTAAATAATAAAATTAAGGTATATTAATAGATAGTATCTACTTCTCGCTGCAAATTAAAAAAAAATCTATAGAATACACCTTTAATGATCAAATGTTCAGTTGGTTTTTTTTTATCATTTTTGAGATTATGGTCATTTAACAATTACAATATGTGGACAAATTATTGTAGTTCTCTATTTAATTCATTTGTAGAATGACCCGTGTGAAGTTTTTGAAAACTCTCAGAATATTTTTTAAGTAATGTTTTACCTATAGAAAGTCGTATTTCCTGCGTAAAGTTTTATTTTGTAGTCTACTATTACCGAGATACAGTGTTCAAGTAAAATTTACCAGCTTTCGCTATAATTCGTAGGTATAACCTATTGAGATGAAATTCATTTGCATTGATTTTCAACAAAAGTGAATTCATTCATTTATTATTAACAACAATAATTAATTAACTCCGAGATATAGAGTATAATGTGTTATGTTTTGAATACAAGATTCAATAACGTAACAAATACATAAGGAAATACCAAAATATACAGAACGTCTCAGCTACCCCATTTAAAAAAAATCAAAATTAGCCGTTGCGTTTCTTATCCCTCTTTAGAAAAGAGTCTTATGGCTAGAATTTAGGTAATTAAACCGAAGAATGTATATGTAGTCTTACCTTCATAAAGAATTTGCATGCAGTATTGTTTTCTACACAAAAATAAGGTTGCTCTAAAATATTTGAGGGGGGGCGGTAAATATTTGGACATCAAAGATTTACTGTTGAAATCTATATGGTGCGTTATCTGATTCTACAACAAGTATAAAAAGAATGGAATTCAACACGAGTGCTTGTACCAATCTCCAACAGGATATCGACAATGCTGTGTATCTCATGATAGGT
Source organism: Ignelater luminosus (assembly GCA_011009095.1). Lineage (NCBI taxonomy): Eukaryota > Metazoa > Arthropoda > Insecta > Coleoptera > Elateridae > Ignelater > Ignelater luminosus. The sequence goes on from VTPC01090587.1 coordinate 1,212,232, forward strand.
GGAATAAGCCATTTCAAAATTAACGGTAGCAAACTATATTATATTCTTAAATGGAAACTTCCCATTTATTTATTTTATTAATTGACAATTGTACTTTTACATTGCAAAACATTAATAAAAACATAAAAGGAACATTACGTAAAAACGCGCCAATCGATGCTTAAATTGTCGACTGCCAACCAGATGCAAGAAAAGACAGCAAGACAAAACATGGCGGAACCAATCAAAATCGTGGCCTGTATGTCCAGACTGTAGCGTAGCATAGAGTAACTGTAGACGGCTTTAGAGGCTTATTCTGTAAACTGTCGTTCATAAACAACTTGTTTCATAACAACAGTCGTTAGCGACTTACTTAACGACAACGTGAACAATAACTGTATTCTGTATCACGTATTGTTAAGCGCTTGGACTGTGCCAGCAATCCATAAAGACAGCCGAATGCTTTTAGAAGAGAGAGTACGCCTTGCAGCGCTTACAGCTAACTTCGGACCTCGCGGAGAATTGTTGCGCATGCGCATGCTTGTAGCGGGTTATTTTTGAAAAGCAGCCGTAGGGGCATAGCGGTATCTTCGAACGAAATTTAAAAATAAGGTGCGAAAGTATCATGGAAAACGTTCGTGAGAAAAAAAAGCGTTCCCAAAAAACTACTCGGCAGCAATACATGGTGTTTGTGGACGAATTAAAGACAAACGAGGCGTTCAGGACTAACAAATTTTGTCCTGAAAACCCCAACGCAATTCAAGAAACTGGGCGAAACAAAATCGCTGAATAGCGTAGGTGGCCCTCATAGATCCACGGAAACATGGAAAAGGGTAAGTACATTTTTGAAATTTATTTGTTTTTAAGATGAATATTATTCAAATTATTATTACAATTACACTTAAATTTGGATCCATTTTTTTAACTTTAAGTTTCATTCAATTGCAATAATGCATCAAAAATAAACTAGAAACAAGATACGAAATCACGTTTTTTCTTTCATCTAAATCATTTTAAATAATAAGAAGATTGCCATTAAAAAAGTAATCTGAAAATTTATTTTAAAGGTGTTTATGGACTGGAAATGTGCAGTACGAAAACGTGCTCGGATAATAAAAGCTAGTGCTGGTCAAACTGGAGGAGGCCCACCTGAGAAACCATTAACAAATTTAGAAGATACGTTATTGAGTTTGCTGGAAAGAGTGGCCGTTGAAGGCATGGCTGATACTTCAGAGCTTGGCGTTGTCGATATAGATTATAAAAAATATCACCTACCTCTACATACATATTATTGTAGACCACAAACTTTACAAATTTTATGTATTTTGTTTAGTTTCTTATATTATATTCAATGAACTCTGAAGATCTTTATCTGTGATCACTAATCCTTTGTGACATGAATCATTAGCCTAATCAAAGAGAAAGGCAAATAGTAAATCGATGTAAACAAGTTCTCAGAAATCCTTAATTTTCTGATCAAGTTAAGAATATTTGATTTCTGAATATATTTTCTTTATTAGTAATTGTCATCAGTATTCATGCCATTGTGTATATTTACAGAAAATCTATTAGAAGTAAACCAGCCTCCAGCTGTTGATGT
>VTPC01090587.1:1223717-1272711 GCA_011009095.1 Ignelater luminosus
CTAATTTTGTAAATCTTCAAAAATTGAAAGACTTTCACTTTTTAAAGCACCAAACAATCCTCTCAACTACTGCTTGAAGTATTCTAGCTTCCGCTGTCTTTCACTAGTTTCCTAGTTTCTAACATGTTTCTAAACTTTCTAAAGCTTTATTTTTTAATACCAAGTTGGCAGCGTCTGTTGGCGGCAGTCTGAGCAGTCTACACACAGATTAAAAGAGTAAGATATTTCACTCCCTATACCACCAATAATTATGTTCCCATTTCTTTGTCTCTGCGCATTTACACTTTAGCAGCTCTAAGATTTAACCACGCCTACTTTTTTATGCGCGTTTTATGAATTAAGTGGCGTGCGTTTTAAAAGAACACGCTTGTGCAGTACATGTCAAAATAACAAGGTCTGAAAATTAGTTTGAGAGGGAAAACAATATAATCCACATATTTGTCGAAGTGAAACATCTGACTCTTATTTAGTCTGTGATCTAGGCACCTACAGTACCAACGTAGAGACATTAATGTCTCTGTACCAACGTTGTCTAAAATCTCTTTGAGGAGTACCAACTTTAGGTTAGTGTAAACCTTGGAGCAAACCTTTGAGCACCTTTGAGTAGGAAAGAAAAAGCTAACGTGAAGTTTTGAGATGACAAACAAAGATGTTTTTGTGACAGCGAGATTTTTAGAAATCTATGCTAATCTTAAGAACCTTGTTGCAGTAAACATGGAAAATTTTGTTTCAAGCTGCAAGTCACAGTTAAAAATATATACCTAACCTGGAATAATATTTTATGGGTAAGTAGAGTAGTTTTTACATCTGAATACGCGAAATGCGCAAAAGGCGGCGCTTACTGCACAAGAAAGAGAAAAAGAGAATTGTAAAAATCGTGCATGTAGGACCGCCCGGCTAAAATTTGTCTTCTGCGCATTGAAGGCAGCGTGTTACGAAATTTGAAAACCACCTTAAATGAGTAAAAGAAAATAAATATGGAACTTAACCTTTGAATCTACATTATTTGAAATGCATTCGTTTGTTTATCGTTTGTTCGCAAAAAGTTTCTGACGAATTTATTTTCCATACTGTACTAATTAGATTCATAGTTTGTTCTTTAAAATATTTCTTAAAATGTATTTTGTGTTTGTGGGATTTGGTAGCAAACACGCTTCAATGATTCATCAGTAACATTACTTCTCTCTCTTCTTTGCTCAAAGGAGTAGACCAGCGAAATTGCCAAGGATAATAGAAAAGACACGGTCAGTTGATTGGTCGGAGCTTCACGGATACCTAATCTATTATCTTTGACGAAGCCTGACGTAATGACAATGAAGTCCCAACAAACGCAAATAACAGGAAATGGTTAGTTTACGCGTGATATTTTATTATGGTGTATTTCGGCACGTTTTGTTCTGTTTTATGTAGGCGCAAATCATCAACCAAGGATGGCGCTCAATTTCGTCAAAATGGCGGAAGAAAGAGTGACAATGACGACATCTAAAGGGTATAGACTAGTAATTCCATCGGTTTGTAGGCAGATTTGTTTGCAACAAACATAAACGGGCAAAGACAGCGAGATCTACAGGGGTGTGTGCAAGCAATCCTTTTGGTACAGTGGCGTATCACTTATTAGAGGGCTTTTAAAGGTAAAAAAATAATAGAAAAAAATTATATTATGTTTGTAACAGCATAATATACAGGGTGTCCAGGATAAAATGGGGTACATGGGGATATAGGAAACAGTAATAGATACAAGATCGGTCAAATAGGTAAAAAGTTGCGCATTTACGTGCTCATTAACAATCCGAATTTAAATTTTCAAAAATTAATTCCATTACTGAAATACAGAGCAAAAGGAAAAATGTGCATTTTCTAAAAACCTCCATATTTAATTTATTGTAAGAGATACATTCACCAAATTGTTAGGGCAGGGGTAATAGGTAACGCGGACTTCAAAAATGACCTTGAAAACATTCTAGGTCTACTAAGTTGTACGTAATCGTATCCAACTTTTGTTTTTCTTATGGGCGCCATATTGAATTTTTACATTTTACATTTACATCGTCATGAAAAAAGCTTTTTAGGCAAGTATAAGATCCCTATATTCGGTACAAAAAATTATCAAAAATAGCGACATTGCAATTTGACCAAAATAGACGTTGATTTAGAGGAAGGTTAGAGATATTAAAGAAAAATATTATTTTGAAGTTCACTTTCTATGAGCTATTTCTCCCCGAGGAGGCGTTTTTGGACATAGGTTTATACAGTGCTATCGAAAATGTTTGTCCGTGCCGCTCTCGTGTTTGCACTACAACCTTGAAAAATAACGTTCTTAATAACTACATGAGGGTTAGAACTACAACAGTTATGTGCATCAGGATGTGCATATGACTTTTACTTAAAAAAAAACATAACCTGGAAACTACACTAAAACAAATGAACAATATTTATTTTCCTTTTTAGGAGAACAATTTTCTTATTAACATTGTAATTTATAAAAAATAAACAGTGACAATAATGACACAACTGAACTAACAAACCATGCACGACAATAAACTCGGTAAAAAACACATGTGATAGAGAACAATAACATAGAAACTAACTTCACATGGATGCAAATATTGATATTATAACCGTGGAAAGTGTATAAGTGTATAAGTGTATAATCAGGATAAACAATTTCTATAGCACTGTATAAATTTTTGTCGTAAAATAAGTCGAGATATCGTCTCCTTAAGTATTTGCAATTATTTAAAAACATCCTGTATTATACTTTAGATGAAAAAGAAGTGCCACTTTGCATGTCTTGCATACGGTGAATTGAACTAAAAACATAAGTTATTATCTTTATGCATTATCTTCAAGAATGCTTATTTCATATCGTTTTTTCGCCTCTGTTTGGACTTTCTAGTAACAGTTCAATTTACATTATTTAATTAATTGTTTTTTATACATATAACCAGAGTGTAAAGTAAAGCTTTTTGAACGAGAAGAGAGTACCGCTGGGAGTAGCATAAACCGTACGAGCTCAAAAAGAAAACATCTTACACTCGAGTTATACACAATACTTTTTGCATGACCGTATTTTAAAGAAAATAGTAAAAAAACCATTGACGGTAGATTAAGAAATGAAGTTAGCCAAAATCATAAGTGCGTATGTCATGCATTCATTATAAATTTATAACATTGATACGTCTTTTATAACATCGATACGTAAAATTTATTGCAAATGTTTATAATTGTCAACTTTTGACATTGACAACTAATTGTAAAGTGTCAACTTGACAGGCGGTAGTGCAGCAAAATGTTTTTGTTTATGCTTATCTGTTTTGTATTCAAAATAAGCACTGAAACAATTGAAATGCGCATTTAATTATTGAAATGAGACGTTTTATACTATGATTTTCGATCTAGTGAGCCGATTTGAATTTGGTTTTCAGCAATAGACTGCCAGTGTTATTCCCTGTCCAACAATGTATTGCAAGTGGTGGGGTGCTATTTTAAGGCTTTGAGGTTAGGTGCGTTGGGGCAAACACAGTGACATCTATTATCAAGTTAACTCTGCATCTTGGTGTCCCTCTTCATATATGTACTATTAGTTTCAAAATGAACTAGGACGCTAGGCCAACTTCTATGATTTAAAAATGTAAGTATTTTTCCTAGTGTAAATGTGACTTTATCGGTCAAATAATCCATGGGTAAAGATATATTTTAGCCAAAATTAAATGTAGATATTACAATGGGAAAATTAAAGTGTCCTAGTTCATTTTGAAACCAACAGTATATATAATAAATTGACGTTTTTTCTTGTTTAGACATTTTTATTTGTTTGTGAGATATAAAGAGTAGGAAGTTTTTAAAATAGCACCCAATATAATGTAATCTAGTGTTATAATTCTATTTCTTCCGGTGTCAAAGTATTCTAATTTCATAAAACTTTAACGATTTTTGAGAAATTACTTTTTACAAATAAATTGTATTATGTATTCACAGTTTTTTTTTATATGAGAGCTGGCCATGGAGATTTACCCCATTTAGTTTAGGTTAGATTGTATCAGAGAACACCTAGAAATGCAATGTTGCCGTTTTAGTAGTAATTTTTATGACTTCAGTTTAATAACTTATTATTATTATTATTTTTATTACTTCTAATAACAGAAACAATATCAAATTGTTATAGAAATAATCTATTTTCAAGAAAACATCCTAACTGTTTAAATATACTTATTTTAAACAGGCAATAGATTTGGCAACGAGGTTCAATTCTGCGCAGTGACAGTGATTAGTTTTGAGGTTATCTAAGCTGCACAATGAAATTGCAATTAAAATACCTATTATGTACAACCTAATAAAAAAGATTCATGACCAACCATCATGCAAAAAGAATTGTGAACGTATCTGTACTTCTTTCTTTTTTTATATTAGTACAGTGTGGTCCAATTTCGATGGGATTAAATGGGTAACTTTTTTATTAGCGCGGATAAATGAAAACGACTTAGGTACCTATTTTTTCATGCTTATTTCATTACCGTTGCCAGAAATAAACTGCCGTTTTTTGTTTTTTCCCTAGAGAGAAAAAGTGAAAAATGGTCGATTCCTTCAATTTGCTGTAACTTCTTTATTTTCAAAGCTCGAATAAAATCATTTTAGCATTGTTCAGACACTTTTTAACGTAGAATTCAATGACGTCAGTCGTTTTTTCTAGTCTTTTCCATAACTGCGCTGTAACTCAAAATTGAATTTTTTAAATGGAAAGTATAGTTAGATTTCTTTCTGTGGGATGTTTGAAAAATAAAATTTATAAATATCCGTCCACAACTGAGGAAGAATTACGGGAAAATGTAGAAAGAGCGTTTGAAGCAGTTTAACCACTACAAATTCTGAATGCAACAAGATCTTTGAAAAGTAGATGCAACATGTGTATTTCCCATAATGGGGGGCACTTCGAAAACTATTTGTAGATTTTGTTCAATGTCAGTTCACTGTTTTGTTAAGTGTTTTCTTTAAATGTTGATCAACCTTATCTTTCAAGTGTTTCATAGGCGACTATATTTTTTGTTGTTTATTTTCATATTTTCCATTTAAAAAAATTCAAATTTGAGTTACAGTGCAGTTATGGAAAGGATTACAAAAAAACGACTGACGGCACTGAATTCTACGTTAAAAAGTGCCTGAACAATGCTAAGATGATTTTGTTCTAGCTTCGAAAATAAGAGTTACAGCAAATTGAAGGAATCGGTCATTTTTCACTTTTTATCTCTAGAGAAAAAACAAACGATGGCAGCTTATTTCTGTTAACGGTGATGGAATAAGCATGAAAAAAGAGGTCAGAAGTATCTAAGCTGTTTTCATTTATCTGCGCTAATAAGAAAGTTACCCATCTAATCCCTTCGAAATCGGACCACACTGTACATTGTAAAATCTTTTGCTAAATTTCTGCCTATAAAAATATATAAGAAAACGTCAAGTTTAATATACATATTTATTAAGTTTTCAACGTATTTACAAAAATAAACTATATGAAATTACAAAAAAAGAATAAAAAAAACTGCTTTTGAGTCTTAACAAAAACTAAACCTAAAATGAACACAATTACTTTAAAATCTTAATATTGAGCTTGTCTTCTTTGTCTTTTTTCGGATATTTTGTTTTTTAAATCTTGCTTAATATTAATGCTATTGGAGTAAGGGATGTGATGTTCATATTTTAAAATAGGAATAAATGTATTTGTGTAACTATGATCTACGTTACAAAACTGATTTATTCGTATATTGTGAGTTTCTTGATTGCACTGGCTCTTTTTACATTTACTTGGACTTCCCAATTTTTTTGTGTAATTGGGCATAACTAATTCATTTAAATTTTCGTTACTCTTTCTTTTTAGCTGCATTTGTTCGTCGAATGTATGATTTTTAACGTGCTTTCGTAAACTGCTTGGATCTGTATACTTTTTTGTACATCCAATTACCTGGCATGCGTATGGTTTCTAGAATAAGAAAAAAAACATTAATCAATTAGAAAGTGTAAGCATTCTACAACTTACCGTGTCAAAATGGGTTCGTTGATGTTTTGCTCTGTCAGAACTATTTGAAAAGCTCTTCGTACAATTAGCAAATTGGCAGAGATAAGGTCGCTCGCCTGTGTGACTGCGTTGATGAATTTTTAAGTTTTCCAATCTCGAAAACGCTTTATTGCAGCCTTTAAACTGTAAGGACATTTTAATATTTAAAACTCGGTTCAATTCGCTTTTCTTTAATTATTTTATTACTTACAGGACACTTATTTGGTTTTTCACCACTGTGTACTCTCATATGTATTAAAAGCTTATACCGAGCATTAAACGGTTTTGTTTTACGTGGGCAATTTGACCAGTAACATGTAAATTCTTCACCTATAAACATCGAATTCAATATAACAATTTCTTAAATATAAAATAAAATACGAACCTCTTTTAAGTTCTACATGATTTTTTTCGATATGTCGTACTAACGAACTTTGCGAATCACAAATCTGATAACAGTCTTCCCATTTACACTGCATGTGAGTAGATGAAAAGAACTCATCACAATCTGTGCTTATTTCCGATTCCTGACTTTCAGATTCTTGTCGTCTACTTCTATCAGATAATAATACTACATTACTAGAACTTAAGAGTGGATCATCTCTTAATAATGCTTCGTCCTGGTATAAGATAATTTGATTTTGATTATCACTTTGGAAAGTCGATTCTTCTAAATTATTATTAATATTTTTTGTTCCCACTAAATGTCCAACTGGATTCTTTTGTTCCTAATAATCGTATTTAAGTTAACAAAAATGACAAATTTATTGTAAAATAAAATAATCTTACCTGTTGATCAAAAATATTCAATGATTGGGCTTGGGTGTGTCTTAAAAATACTGAAAAGTCAACGTTATTTCGAATTAATGAAGCAGCTGGTGGTAGTTTTTCCCAGTTATCATTGTTTTTAATAATAAAATGATTATCTTCGCACTCATAAAATTCTGTATTTAAATTATCTATGTCAAAGGAACCGTTAGATATGCTTTCACACAAGTCGAATTCTGATAAATCGATGTCATCTAAATTCTCATATGATTCCACATTGTTTTCCTTTTTATAAGGATTAGAATTAATTGGAAACGGTGGCGGAATGTAAAATGCCGAATTCTCTTTATTTATAAACTCTTCAGATTTTACTAAAGTATTCGAACTAGGCGAAGTTTCTATTATTTCAGTTAAATAGGACGTTTTCGAAATTTGCTCGGAAAAATCCGAAAGATCTATGAATTCCTGTTTATTATTATCATTAATCTGATGATCGAAATTTTGTGAAAACTCTTCGTAATCAAAATTCCTCGTTGACTCTGTTTCCGTTGATGTTACAGTTGTTGATTGTTCTTCTTCACCTTTTGATATTAAAAAATCCAACAAATAATCGCTTTCCGTATTTTCATAGGTGTCCACATTATTAAAATAATTTTCATCAAACGAACTTAATACGTCTTCGTGATTGTTAAACAAATCGCAGCTTTTTTCGCAATTTTGAGCGTCATAAAATGCTGCCGTAAATTTTTCCGCCAATTCAACCTGCGTTTTGGTTAATTGCAATAATGAACCGCTGCATTTTGTACCATCCGACGATAAATTTTCAAAATCTTTCAATAACATATTACGAAATAGAAATTACAAGAGATTTTTAAAATTTTAAAAAAATATCACTCTCGAAACACTCTTTACACTTGTGTCATGCGAAGGGTTGTTTTCATACTGATATAATGCTATAATAAGACGTTTGAAATTCATTAACATCTGTTGAGGTTTAAAAATGGTGCAAAAAAACACTTCGCTCCATCTTTATCTTTCTAGCTTTCTTTGTTTTTCTCCCTCACTATGTATACCATTTTTGAGTTCTCGCTTTATTATTATAGTAAGTTGTCTAATGCATTTAGATTTATTTGTCTTAAGAAACAACACTAATTTTGGTAGAGACTTGTTTAATGAGCTACTGCTGCAAATTAAACCAATAACTTTTTTGTTTGCAGCATGTTGGAGAAGTTCCAAAGTTCTTGAAGAAATAAATAAAAGAAGTAATAAAGTTTCTAAATTCCGAAAGGTGTGAGTTAGAAAAAATTATATAAGCTTATGATGTCAGTTTACTAACATTAAATTACAAAGATTAAAAAAAAATAAAAACAGTTGATGGCGTAACTTTAGATAACAAACATGCAGATGTTGCTCGTTTAATTTTTTCTAATACAACTTGAGAAAAAAATCCTTTTTAATTCTCTTCCCTTTTCTGATATTTTAAACTTTTAAAAGTGCTTTTAAAGTAACAAAAAAGAGTTAGCTAGAAATTTAAAAAAATAGACATCTTTACGTAAAGGCAGTAAAACTGCCTACAACAATCAACAAGATTCTAAATTCATTGTGTTACATGAGCAAAATATCGTGCATGAGATAACTTACAGGCCGTTGTTCTATGTATCAAGGCAATAAGTTACAAAGCAATATTACATGCACGTTCATGTTTGAGTCACTTAAGGTATAAATCTCAAATTTCGTACGATCATTATAGTAAAATACTATATACATAGTAGATACCATAAATAAAAAGATATAGGTAAATCTTGATTTGTCAATTTAATATGGCTTACATCCAAAGGGGAGGGCAGAACAACAGCAACTGTGTTAAATCCTCCTCCTAAGGTGTGAACACGATTACAATTTATGCGATAACTAATTGCAGACTAACAATAAAAAACAGATCTAATAGCTGTACACTACTGACAACTACCAGTATTCAATTGTTCATCTCGCTGTTTACGAAAATATCACCAAAACAAGATGAAATGCATAAGTCAGTTTTGTGTAATTTTGTGCGAAGTCTGGTTTACCAACATCCATAATAGCAAAGTACAGTTCAAATATGCATTTTGAAATTCAGAAAAACAGCCTTAGTTAAAGAAATGTCCTGAAACGGAAAACCAACTCGATGTCCTAACCGAAAAATGATGCAGAAAGTACGTCACGACTGTTTGAAGAATTCTTTTGTTTTACGAGGATAAATTGAAAAGTCTCCGGCCTAACCCAGATAGGATACAAATTTGCGCGATGTTTTTACGGCATTATATTGTTTCAAGATTTATCAGTCTGGCTGTGAAATAACAAAAATTTCTGTCAAATAATCATTATTTAACAGGCTGTCAAAGTTGCTAAAGTTTTGCATGGTGTGAGAATGGAGCAAGTTGAAATTCGTGCAGTTATTAAATATTTTCATATTAAGGGTTTATCCCCAAAAGAAATAAAAGCTGAGCTAGAGGGGCACATTACGCGAATCTTCCCCTTCGTGTACCACAGTTAAAACTTGGATTGAGGATTTTAAACGTGGTTGCAAGAGCACAGAAGATGCACCGCGTTCAGGAAATGAAAAACAACCACCACAACAGAAATTATCGAAAAAGTTCACAAAGTTGTCTTGAATAACCGGCGATTGAAGTTAATGGAAATAGCGGATACTATGGGCATTTCAATAGAGCGGACATATTATATACTAACCGAAGTTTTGGGAATGAGAAAGTTATCCGCGCGATGGGTGCCGTGACTGCTCACACTGGAGGAAAAGCTGACACGCAAAACAGTTTCGTAGGAGTATTTGGACTTGTTTAAACGCGATCCAGTACAGTGGATGAGACGTGGATTCACCAGTATACCCTAAAAACGAAGCAGCAATCGAAGCAATGGACAGCCAAAGAAGAACCTGCTCCGAAAAAGGCCAAAACGGTTCCGTCGCGTCGGCTGGAAAAGTTTTGGCTTCAGTTTTTTGGGATGCCAAGGGTATTTTTTTTGTGGATTACCTTAAAAAGGGTAAAACAATCAACGGGGCATACTATGCTACCCTACTTGTCCAGCTAAAAGAAAAAAATTTAAGAAATACGACCCGGATTAGCAAAGAAAAAAATTCTGTTTTATTAGGATAATGCACTCTGCCACAGGTCAGTTATTGCCATAGCAGAAATTAATGAATTGCAGTTTGAATGCACCCTACTCTCTGGACTTAGCCCCATCGGATTTTAGTTTATTTCCAAACTTGAAAAAATTTCATGCTGAAAAGAAGTACAAGTCCGATGAAGATGTGATTGCTGCCACAAACGACTATTTTGACCAGTTGAACGTAAGGGTTTATAGGGATGGAATAAGAGCACTTGAACATAAGTTGACCAAGTGCATTGAACTTGACGGGGATTACGTTGAAAAATAAAATTACTGTTTACGCGATATTCTTTTGTTTTCTTGTCTAGGCCGGAAACTTTTCAATTTATCCTCGTAAGCAGTAATGTTGCGAAATTATTGGGATTTTTCAACCTCCCGTTTAAAATATGAAGAAAGAATGTGGATTGGGATCGTTTCCTGAAATGGATTTATTGAAATCTAAACAGATATTATCATTCTAGACAGAATATATAGTTAATATCCATTAACAGCTTTTCCCGTAATATGATAACTATAGAGTTATAGGGAAATAAAATAATTTTTCTTTACTAGTCACGTCACAGTTCGTCGGTACAAATAGTAGAACTGACAACGTCGCAATCGCGTTGTTGTGTCTTTGCTGTCATTCGTTAGGTGTCGGGTTTCTCCGCTTTGTCGATTTCAACCAAAGATAATATAATTATCTGTATTTTTTACGTCTGTTATTGACTATTGTTTTGTGATTTAGTGGTTAGCGTATTTGTATAAAACGTTGTAAATATAATATATAATATATATAAGACATTGGAAAGTTACTTTAAAAAAGTAATTAGTTACAGTTACAGTTATCTTATCAAAAAATGTAATTAGTTACAATTACAGTTACTTGATTTTAAAAAGTAACTAGTTACCATTACAGTTCCTGCAAATATGTAACTAAGTTTACCGTTACTGTCAGTTACTTTGATTCTATAAAGAAAATAAAGAAAAACTTTTTAAAACCCATCAAAATTCAAGGTGATTCTAATTAATTTTTCTTTATATAAGCTTACTGTACAACTCTTAGAATTACACAATATGAAAATATGTATTTTCTGAACATCATCAAAACTAAATTTGAAAATTGATTATTCGAATAACGCAAAAGTTACGACCTGAAGTCGTTACCGTTACACGCTTTTTGTAATTAGTTACAATTACTTTACTGCATCTTTATAAAGTAACGCGTTACCTTTAGCGTTACTGAAAAATGTAATTAATTACAAGTAACGCGTTACATGTAACGCGTTACTTCCAATGTCTGATATATAATAACATAATACCGCGTAACCTCAACAATAAAATTCAAACTTCTAAGCGCTTCCTATATTACCGACAGTACTCCCGTTTTTAGCGTTGTTATATCGTCAAAGACTTGTGACGTCACAGGAGTGGCGGGAAAAGTTTTTTTAAACTTTAAATTTAAAAAAAAGTGAAAATAGAAGCAGAAAAAATCTGAAAAAAAAGCCAGCGTTAATTTAAAGCAAAAGCAACCCAAATCAGCAAAAATAATATTTTAGGAAACGACCCCATTATAAAAACAGAAAGCTCAAAAACAACCACTGCAACAATATCGTGCGATTACTGGCTCCAGAAAGTTATTCCACCTGTTTGTAAAAAATTCAGAATCATGTTTTATTATGGATTGCAAGACTCACCTAAAAGCCGATTTTTAGAGTCTTCCAGGTAATCAACACTATTCTGTCCAGAATCAAAAAACTATGAATTAGACGACAGCTATTGAGATTGAGACATTTGCCAAAAAGTATGTTTCTGATTTGGCGAGCAATTTGCCAAGTGGCAAAGAGAAGTGTGTCTTTTATAACAACAGGCACAAATAACTCTGTAACATATATTATGAATGTCCCCAGAAAAGACATTTATCTTTTATTTAAAAGCATTTCTTTTTGGCAATGTTTTGGTCTAATTTGGCCAACTGTCACTATTCACTTCAAACCATAAAACAGTGCCATGATAATCATATATGTACATGTTGCACCCAAAGACTACAGTCCGCCAAACTGTCCGGAACTAGGATCCACTAAAAAATACTGATCCATAATCAAATCAAAGCATCGAAAAACTTATAAAACTATTTCTATCGCAGATTCTCGAAACAAGTGAACGAGGTGTACTAAAATAGTGACAAGTCCTACTCAGCAGGTATTGTAAGATGTAGATTGCGGCAATTCAGTAGAAAACGTTTGAAAAAACTATTTGTTCTAATATTTTTTTATAAACGTTAGCTAATAAAATAAAGTTAAAATAGTTATTAGATTACAAACTGTATTAATACATTTTTATAGTAATTCATCTAGGCGATAATTTACTTTGTAGGGTTGTTGGAGGGCATGAAACATAATTATCCTCCTCCTTTTTGGTGGGCTCGGGTTTTAGGAATTGATGCAAGAGACTGTCCTCGTACACTCGCTGCCTTTTAAAACTGTGACCATGAACCTGATTCTGAATAATATTGTATTATCTGGGTATTCAAGATTTTGAATATGGTTCGAATTTTAGAGGGAGTGGTCCTTTTGGATACTTTAAACATGGTTCTTTTCAGTTTATAGCGATTTTCTGGAAAGGTATGGAAAGCATGTGAAATGTTACCAGATAAGAAAATTATATCACATAGATGATTTTCTCGACAAAACAAGATAGTAACATTCTAATTTGTTGTATCTGAAGAAGAGAAACAAGAAATACAGTAAAGTCTCAGAATTTTCAGAATTATTCAGAATCAGGTTCTATGGTCACAGCTTAAGTATACGAGGACAGTTTGTTGCACCAATTCCTAAAACACTCGAATTTCAAACTCAATTATCTCGAAAACAATCATCGCTAGAAGAAAATGAATTTTGTAGGAAATCTTAACTACTTTAATTTTGTATAGTGTATTTTTGTTAAGATCGATATTTTCCGAGATATTTACAAAAAACAGAAAAAAAGTGAGAAAATTAACAGATTTTGTCCTCTACCTACGCGAGCTCATCAAAAAAGAGGAGGATATCAAGGGACATCCCCCCCCCAAATACCCTACAAGGTATTAAAACTTTTGCAAACTTTTCTGGGATACCCCACGGATACCCCCTCTTTTGCCCTAATTTGACTGTATTATTAATCTTGTTCACACCTTACTCCTGAAAAGGTATAGCATGTTTGGAAAAAAACACCTCAAGTAGGCCATTATATTTTTACTAATGTACAGCACATATTTAAATAATTAAATTTAATATAGTATTATAACCTTAATTCTAACTGCTTGGACAAAGTTATCATTATAAAAACACTGACAATTAAAATTAAAAATCTGACATTTGATGAATGGTGAATTAGACATGACTTAGCACTTCGAATATAAATAATGGCCTACTTGAGATTTTTTCTCGAGTTACTTTATATTACTTTATATTTTTATATTACTTATTAGTAAATTTATGTATCAAATAAGCAAAAATACGACTATAGACGTATTTTCAATATAAATATGTCTTTGATTAATTCGAATATTTAATTACTAAAATAATCTGTCACAATCTGGCATTTGAAAAGAGATTATTATTTTATTCACGATCGGGCCTAAAAGCGGCCATTGTGTACTCGTTTCTACGTAGGACGTAACCACACCGTTTAAGCTGTGCTATGTAAATATGTATTATTTTAGTTGTTTTCCGCCCTTATAACGTACCAAGGGCTGTAATGAATCATTACGTCCTTGTTCTAAACAAAAATAAATTTAGTTTACGGGCAAAAAATATTGTACGTCCCACGGGAGTAAGTAATATTACAGTCTCGACTGCTTTACATCGAGCGCGGTGTTCAGGTCTCGACTGTAACAAATTACTTTCCTCCCTTGGTACGTAAATAACTATTACGGTCGTATAATTATTACGTAAAGTTTTAAAATTGTTTAAAAAAATTGAAAAAAAAATTTTAGAAATTTTTACCTAATGTAATTATCTATTAATTGATTATCAATTGCTATAGTCGTGCAATCTCTGGCGTAAAATATTTAAAGCCCTTGGTGGTTGTGAACCGAGGCAACGTTGAGGTTTACAAACTTCACACTCGGGCTTTAAATATGTATTTTACGCCCTTAATACATAATATACTATTATTTTAGTTTATTTTCATCATGGTATTTTCCAAAGAGCACAAAACGTTCCTAATCGAGTCTTATTTTCGAAATGGTTTTCACGTAAATAGTGAATGGACCTACAACACACAAGCATGTATGGATGAATTTCGCGACCAGTTCCCTGGCGTTGCATTTTTCGGAGGAGGATTTGTTTAATATGGTAAGAAATTCTGTCCAGTTGTTCCGGAAAACGTGAAGCGTGCATCGTAAGGATGACAGTAGCAGTTCAACCGTTTGTACCGCTGGAAACAGCGAGAATATCTGGTTACGCGTGGATGAAACGCCAACAACTTCATTAAGGAAACAGTCTCAGGAATTGTCTATGGTACATACAGAACAGTGAAAAAAGATCTTCACCTATTTCCATATAAAATGCAGTCTCATTATGAATTATTACTTGCATATATTAATAGACGCATCCTGTACTATAAGGAGTTTAAGGAACACATGGCAAATAACAATGATCTTTTGGATCTGACTTTTTTTTCCGATGAGGCCTGATTCCACTTGTCGGGTACGTAAATTCTCAAACGATGAGACTATGGATTTTAGAAAATCCTCATATCTTTCGAGAAACTTACTGAATTGTTGTATCTCGTAGACGTTTGATCGGCACTATATTTTCTGAAGGATTTGTGAATGTGCGAGATATCGGGATAACTTTTTAAATGAATTCGTTAACCAATTGCACTATGAAAAGTTGCAACGAGGCTTCTTCTAACAGGAGGAGCACCACGGCTCACACGACTCCCGAAATCTCTACTCTGGAGATTGGATTATTATTAGTCTGCGTTGTGATCCTGAATTTCCACCAAGGTTACCGGATCTAACATTCTGGACTATTTTGTTTTCCCCAAGAATCCTATACAAACACTGCCTGAATTAAGGTTTCAAGTTTACATGTGCATAGCCATCCCTTATCTAAAATAGTTTTGCTCATGCAGTATGTAAAAAGAGTAAATATAAATATTGTTAATATGGAGTAGGGTAGTTATTGCAGATATTCATGCTTTTGATTTCTCGTTAAAAAAGGTAAAATATTTAGTTTTACAATAAGCAGTATACAATACCATAACTGGTATAATTTAACAGAACGTCACTTATTGTGTAATTCACCGGTGACAATGTCAAGTGTCAACAATTGACGGTTCTGAACTGCTTCAAGATAGAAAGAGGTTAAAATACATAATTATACAGGGTGTTTGTTTAATAATTGGAAATATTTTAACTGTAGAATCCTGAGCTCAAAATAGTAAGATTTAACCCAAATCACCTAGATAAAATGTGGCTCTTTACTGAATTACAGGGTGTTTTATAACAAAATGGTTCTTTTCAGAACCACAATTTGTTTTTAAATGTTGAATGCATTTATTCGTTTCAAGAAATTTCAATAAATAACATTATGTTTTTCTGTTAATAGGGATTAAAGTTTTATTTGCGTAATAAATGTAATCCTATGACCCAAAAACACCGACATAATTAATACACATTAAAATCAAAATAACTGTGCAGCTTCATTTTCAACTTTAAATATCTCGAAAAATAATGACTATACCGCTATGAATGAAGAATATGTTATTTACATAGAAAGTATCGGAGAATCGAGAAATTGTGCTAAAATGTCAATCCCGTCAGTGGCGTAGAATTTGGGAAGGGTCAACCATTCACTTGCCCCCATCGTACGCCTCTGGTAGTAGCCAGAAACGATTATTTAAGATAATTTAGTAGGGTGTACAGTACCTACACTTCCTGCCAATTATGACGAGAATACATCAAATAGTTTTAAAGTACTGGGTACAAATAGTTTTTAAATTTTTAAATAAAACACCCTGTAACTCAGTAAAGGGCCACATTTTATCTAAGTAATTTGGGTTAAATCTTAATATTTTGAGCTCAGGATTCTACAGTTAAAATATTTCCAATTATTAATGAAACACCCTGTATAGAAATGGAAGAATTGCTTCTTGCATTATTACTACATTTTACAAAATATTTCTGAAATACCTTTTAACGACTACAATTACAGTGCAGTGTTAGCAAACACGGATGAAAAGTTACAAATTCCCAAACAGGTAGTTACAGCTCAAAGAAGTAGCAGAGTTTAAGTTTACAGAGTATTGAGAGGTTATTTTAGAGTTTGTCTAATGACATTAATTTTGTTTTGTTAAAATGATTCCAATGCATAACTGACTGTTGTAAAACTATACCTTTTCAACTTCAAATTGGGAACAATCAATTTTAAAATGGCAATAATCATTTTCAAATTGGGAAGAAACAATTTCGAATTGGGAATAATCAATTTCAAGTTGAGACCAATCAACTTCAAATTGAAACTAACTAATATCAGATTAAACAATCTGCAATCAGTAGTAACAACTGTGAACTGTCATATTTAACTAATAACAATAAGAAATAAAAATGCCTCACTTATCTCAAGAAAAAAGGAAGGTCCTAGAAAGGAACTCGTTGCACCTACGTTTCGGCGGGCAGTAGAGGATCCAACATCCATATTATTGGATGTATAAGCAATCTGGGTTTGATTCAGTAAGTCTTGGGATATTTGCAAGAAAATTCAATATAATTATGAGTTAATATAAACTATATTTGTATTAAAGTATTAAAATACACCAATTGTGTTCATTGCAGTAAATTATTTTATTAATATCTGAAATGTGAGATTGACTAACAACATACTTACAAGAGTTTCCTTTATATTGAACAAAAAAATACGTTTGAAATATTTACACATCACTTTTATCATACAATAAACAATGTGTACAATAGAGCTTACTTGCTAATAAAGCGTGATTCATCGAGTCACCATGTATAGCCCCAGCAAACTCGCTTGGTCACAATCACAGCATACACACAAACGCTGTATAGTACAGCCGATTTTGTGCTCCTAATTAAAGCAATAGCTTTGTTATTTTCTTTTATAAATTCCTAAATCGGTCCTGGTTACCCGGTAATCCGAGTTAAAGAGGACAGACTAAACAAGGTTCTGCTGTAATTAAGTGCCCAAATAATTAGACATTAGAATTTTACTGTTGAAATGCCTATGGTGCGTGAATTAGTTATACATCCTCTATATCTAGTCTCTTTTGTTTTCACGTTATAGGCAAGAACTAATTTTTTCGTAATGTTGTCAAATGACTACCAGTAAGCACAGTTACATAGTTGGTATATGTACAGGGTGTTTTACTCAGATAAAATATTTTAGTAACTACAAAGGTATTTGAATTCTATAAATGGCATTCACTAAAAAGTAAAAATAACTATATGACAATGTAGTTACTTCAAATCCTAAACTGTACATGGTGCTCTGGTGCCAAGATATTGTTTGATCTTAAGAACTTTTAAATCAAAATCATTTGGAAGATTTATTCAATATAGAATATGTTTTGCTCTATGAAAAAGTTTCGCTTTACTGAATGATAATTGACGCATGTGTAAATTTGAGGTTATGGCATTTTTATTTTGCATTTTATCAAACGATTGATTTTTTTTTCATAGCATAATACAACATCAAATTAACATGAGATTTATCGTCTAAATTAAATAATGTTAAAATGATTCAGTATAATCTACCTACCTTGTAGTTGATAATTATTTTTTGTCATTCTTTTCTTCTTTTATTAAATAATAACTTCTAAATTGATTTTGT
Organism: Ignelater luminosus; assembly: GCA_011009095.1. Lineage (NCBI taxonomy): Eukaryota > Metazoa > Arthropoda > Insecta > Coleoptera > Elateridae > Ignelater > Ignelater luminosus. The sequence continues at coordinate 1,241,517 of VTPC01090587.1, forward strand.
GTTCTTTTATTGAAGTTATTAACTTATTAAAAAATAATGCAAGATTACAAACGTCAAACAATGTTTTACATCTGATAATAACAGTAACTTAACTTTCTGTTGTGATTCTGTGCACTTTTCCATTAATTATACATTTACCATATGACATTTAATTTACTACTAATGCTTCTTTCAATAAAAATTAATAATTTTCATGAGTGTTACTGAGGTATGAAGTTTTAAACAACTATTTTAGAGTAATTATAGGACAAATTTAACAATAAATGTCAAATTAATTTAATCACTTGTTTTATTTCTGGCCAATCACATATCTTAATATGGACATACATAGTACATACTACATAATTTCAACAATGCTTTTTTCGTTATGTCTAATAGTCACGAAAACACACTGTATAGGGTGACCACGTTTAAATAATACAAACACGGAGATTCTTTTTTTGATAAAAAGAAAACTTTTAGTATTATTAGAAATCAAACGATTCGATAAACACAAGAGAAGCTAACCTGCTGTGTTTAGAGTCTCATCCATCAATAAGAAAAGCAGCTGTAAGGCTATTTGTTCGCGGAACTGTGTTTGGCTCGAGCGGCTGGGTATTCGACGGCTGGACCTTGATGCGATAATAGTGCAGATCGAAATCGAAAATCAAAATACAAACTTTGTTGTTTGCCTGTCTGCATAAAACTTTACACACAACTCGTATCATAAACTATCATAAAAAATAGAACAACCACCGCACATTATTCAAAAAGTGATCTATCACCTATAGATAGTACCTATTTTAGTACTTTAGTTAACAGGCCTATTGGATATAACCAAAGATGCAGCCTGTGGTACACTCTTGAAATCTGTGTACAATATCTTAAATCGAATCGGGAACCAAACATGATTCTACAGGCGTTCTTATTGTTTTCAAAAACTTTTTACATTCTACACAATTTAAAAATTTCTGTTGCAGGGAACATCTAGGTGCAGCAGTGAAATTATAATAATTACTTTATAATTTATTATTAATGTCTAAAGTATGTAGTAATTCAGTCAAAAGATTCCAAATTCTGTTGAAATAATCTTATGCATATCTTAGCAATATGTCACATATTGCTAAGATCTGCATAAAATTTAGCTTCTATAAAAAAAGGTGTCTGATAATGGCAAATCTGAATATAATATATTGTCAGATATCAGAGACAAAAAAGTACTTCAGAAGATTTTTACCGATTATTTTTTGAAGTATTTCGAGAACAAACAAAGACAGGTCGTAATTCTTATTAAAACTTCTTTTTTCAACTTTCTTCCATTTAACCAACTTGTGTATTTGATAGTTTCATGGTGATGAAACAAAATTTAAATTACCCTGCATTCCTGTTATCTATCACCACCCTCGAATGCAATAAAAAGATGAGCTTCTTCTGTAGGTATAATATTAATTATTTAATACGTATAGCGCGTAGTGCTGTCGGGGGGTTTTCAAAGAAGTACAATATTTGGGCGTCGATGCAATGTTTGCACTTTGTTCTAATTTAAACTGTTCATGAAAATTATTTTTGTTAGAAGTATAAGTAGTCTATTTTCATTTTTATACCGCAAAACAAAAAAATCTGAACAGTTATAATAATAGCAGTGCAAGTACCTATGAATTAATTAAACCATAGCTAACAATCTACCGAAAATACAAAAGTTTGCCTCTTCTTTTCATTCATTTTTAAACTTTAATGTAAATCGCCAATTTTTTACTCGCTTTATACTACAGTTCATAGTTGTTCTAGAACGCTATTTATTCTTCATTCTTTTGCATTATACATTACGTGACCTTTTTTTTGTTACAATTTTTTGTTGGGAATGAAATATGATCCATCGAAACTATAAAGTTGCACTTACCCTAACGTAAACAAACAGAGACAGATATATGAGAACCTCTAGTTAGAACAGAGTGAAATAAAAAATCACATGTCATCAAACTTCTGGTGTCAATGTTTTCTATTATTTTTGACATGTGTGGATGCATGCGTTTTTAAATTTTTTTAATTATTTTCATTTGTTTTTACATAACACTTTTTAGAGAGCTATAATTATCTTCATTTATTATATAAAATAGTAATATAATAATTACTCTTTTTATGTTAAGCAGATTTCTGTCAAACAAATGAATCTAAGCTCGATTATTTGCAAGAACAAAATGTTTAGCGAAGTTACGTAGCTCAACTTATCATCAGTGTTTTTTCAAAATTATTTTATACAACTTCATTTATGCATTACTTTTGACAATATCATGAAGAACTTTGTATGCCTAGTAATAAATAAATAATTAATAGTAATATTTTTTAGGAACACATGAGTATGTTAAGTTTTTACCTCAGCGTCTTATATACTAGATTGCGGTTTTAGTAAAATCACTCCAGAGAGAAAACAGAAGCTCTTTTTTAAAAATAATAAAATGATAAATATAACTCGTTTAGATCTCCTGCAATTGTTTGGATAAAAATATATCATTAAGAAAAAGTGCTCTTATTACTTTGGTTTTTGTTACAGTCTTGGCTCGCTTCGAACACGTGTTTTCAAGAAGAGAGACTTTGAAAAAGGGGGTAAAAAATATCTTGAAAAACTGAAATACGCTGTAAATGGTAGGCTGATGGTTGCTAGTTATTTTATATTTGTATAAAATATGATAAAAGCCAGCTGCATTTATTTTTTTGTGGCACACGCTTTGTTCTTATATTGTGTGTGCGCGCTTATGCGTGCTTGTTTTTAGAATTATATTTTGTCTCACTGGGGGGACAAGGCTATAAAGAAGTTTACAAGAGTTACCAACTTTTAACCTATAGAAATATCGGCTGCGTACATTAGATCGATACATCAAGATGTTTTAATTCGGTGTTGGCAAAGAGTGAGAACATTATTAATAAACTTTACAGATCTTTTTACCAAACTGAGGATGGCACCAAATGTTAGAATTTAATTTTTAGAATGCCGAAATGCATTTTTGCATCCAAATGTATTAATAAAATCTGGTAGGAATGTCTAGTTGTTTTTATTTTAATTATTACATACTTATTCATATCATAGTTTGAAAAACCTTCGGAAAAGATTGCTAGGGTTTTAAACAAAACAAACCAATACAAAGTAACATTCAAAACCAGTATCAATATCTTAAAAACCCTATCAAATGCTAAACAGGAATTCACAAATTAAACTGTTCATTTTGTAGCTCTGTGTACATTTCCTCAAACACGTGCGGTGTTATAAACACAAACCCTCAGAAAAGTCTGATTATGCTAAATACTTAATGGAACACAAACACCTACATTACATTTTTGCAATACTAAACACAAACTACTTGTTTTAAAAGCTTTTAGAATTTACAAACACAAACACGTAGTAGCTTTCAAGAATGAACAGATTAACCTAATACTGGATGAAAAATGAAAATCATAATTTTGGTTGGACATTGGATCGAGTAGCCGATTGCTATGACAACTTGTTTATTTATGCATTTGAAAGTGATATGCCAATATCGAAACACACCAGGAAAATAAATTTGAAGTTATAAAAGTTATAAGTAGAATAATATCTTTATTATTATAATTTAATTACACCTTATAATTTCCTATCACAGACGTATGTACGCAGATTAGTTTACTTTTTAATGGCTCGTTACAAATAAGAGGAAGGTAGAATTGCTTTGTTTCTCGACATTGGCAAAGTATAGTTGTCGATTTTTGACAACAAAATGAAAGCCGAAATTTCTTTTCGTCAACCTTGTTAGAAAGTAAACTTTTTGACTCTCCTTTTGGGTTGAAATTGTGTTTTGCCGAGGAACAAAGTAATTTTGTCTCTTGTGTTTTTTTCTTACTGTTATATAATTTTTGCTTTTTTTGCTTGGATATATCTTGGATACCATGGATATCAAATACATCTTACAATTAGTTGGAAAGATCGATCACTATTTTAAAATAGAATTAAAAGTAAATGATAACTAAAATCTTTTAAGGTCAGCGAGAAGAATTATACGTGAAACTCGTGAAAAAGTATCTTTTTTCCCATGTGAGCTTTATTCTTCCTTGCCTTCGGCTTGTAAAATAAACGGTAGACCTGGGAAAAAAAGTACAGCACAAGTAAAAAGAGTAACACAAATAATTATTTGCTACTTCCGTGCAGGAAATAATTATTTCATGCACTATAGTGCAGAAAGTAGTTCTTATGAATAAAATCTAAATATCACATGCCGTACTTTACAGTAGTCAAATAGATTTACCAGATGAGACATCAGAATAAGTATAAAACTTTTTAATGTTTCATTTTTGTTAAAGAAGACTGTTATATAAAAACGCTAAAGATCATTAGTGGTTCAATCGTATGCTAACGCACGAAATAAAAATAAGAAATGAGAAACTATTGACAGAAGTCGCCCATGAACGTGACTTTTCAAAACCATATTGAAATTACTCACTTTTATTTTAATAAACAATGGGACATCGTAATGGTACTACCTATGTATACATACGCTACTTTTTAATTTGTACCTATCATATTCATACTTAAAAATTAAATTCCTTCAATTTCTTATACTTTATCATGACCAAGAGCCCAAGACACATTATTACCTTAGATTTCATAACATTCAAGACAATATAATGACTAAACTGGAAAATCCAGTGTAACAAGATTATATCTATCCAGTAAACTAGTATATAAGTGTTATATAGCGCAAGGTTACATTCAACCTCTTAATGTTACATTTGTCCGTTCCATAACTGTTACCTAGAATTGAAGTAAGTTATGTAACATGTTTTACTTAAATGTGGTGGAAAAGGTGGAATCTAAAAATGCTCAGTAAATCAGCAACTAGGTTATATTCAACCCCTAAATGTTATAATTGTCTTTATAATTTTATATTATGTTAAATAATATTTGGTTTAGAATTGTAAGTTAAAATAGCTTACTATATTTAATTCTTTGCCATTTATTTTTGTAGTAAATTAAGTTTAAAATGTAAACCGTGTTCATGAGCAGTATTACGATAATGTGATGTTGCTGAAAAGGCTTCTGATTGGTTGATATGCTAAGGTTAACCAATCAGGAACTTCTTCATTGTCATCGTGTCATCGTGATTATTACTCCTAGACACGGTCTGTGTTTGTGGACGATAAGTCAGCGTTTCTGTTTGCTAGCTTCGCTTACCTTGTGCTCAGTTGGTGAACTTTATTTGGTGCCATTTATTAAATTGTGTTTATTCTTTGTAATTATTGTAAACAAGGTAAGGGTTGCCGTACTTTAATAATAATTAAAGGTTACTCAGGATATTTTTATTTAATTAGGCTTTCAACCTGCTGTCAAAATATGGTGTCTGAAGTACTGACTTAGACTTAATCATCATGACAAGGTAGCCAGCTTTTTTGTTTTGTTTGTGTTGCTTCAGACGTGACCAGCATTGGAGGGTTGAAATAATTTATTGTTTCTTAAAATTAGATTATTAATAATTTGTATATTCACTTTTATAATAAAACGTGACTTTTGATAAATAAATAAATTTTAAAATGAATGTGTTTCATGTGATGTAGCACTTACTTTTGATGTATGTAAATTACATTTCATATCTATTAAATGAAGTACAAGGTGACCTACAGTTAACTGGATTGTTTGTGACTTCATCTTGCACTTCACAAAATGTGTATCTGAATTTTTACATGCAGCGTAAAATGCTCGAATCGGAGTGACACAGAAACATCCTACATTCAGTCAAAATGTTTGTTTTCCGAATGTTAAAAAGGCTTGGACTTGTTAAACAAACACACTAAACTATGTAAATTAATTTATGATAATGCTTATAAACTTTAAGTGAATGCCGGTATTCATAAACATGATTTATGACAGAAAGATTTGTATAGAATAGGGACCTTTCAAAAAAAGTAAAATCGGGCAAAATTCGCCGATGGTAATGGACGTCAGAATTTTTAATAATCTCAGGATCTGTAAAGTAAAGAATAATTTTAAAAATCAACCATTAAATTTTTAGCTTCCCATTGTTTTTATAATTATTAATAAATTAAATTTTTTTCTTTCAACATCAAGCATTAATCAATGTACTTTTTTACTGGAGATTTTACATTTTAGTATGTAACTTTGTTCTTTGTAATTGTTATTGACATACTCCACACAACTATATATGTTGGTCCAAGGAATAAATAAAAATATATTATTATTATTTTATTTAATCTTTTATAATTTTGTAGTTTCAACAATAAATATTTCAAACAGTACGTAGATTTAAAACTATTTTTCCAGCAGCTGCCAGTATTTATTTATATTTGTATAGTCAAATAAAGATTTAAAAGCATTAAACACTTTGCCATTGGTTAATTGAACATTTGTTTTATTTTTTATGATTGGTTGAATCTCTTGGCGGGAAATATTGGCGCCTCTAGCGGAACGCTTTCATACTCAAGCTCATCTGTACGAGTAGCAGTCAGGTAAGTCGATTTATTAATTTGTTGTAAAAATTTATTTTAAGCCGTTAAAATTTCCTTGCGTAATTCGAAAAACGTAATAAAATAGTAGATTTTTTTAAGAAATTTATGGCGTGTTATTTATTTCTGTGGGTTTCGTACTTGCAGTGTAAATAATTCGGAAAGAATATTTATTGAATATTTTGCTCAGGCATGGCCGCTGTGATTTTAATGCAACTTGTTTACGATTTTATTAACGGACTTGAAAAATTAATTTCTCTGCTTGTACCGCTTGCAGAATAGGATCTTGCACACCAAATTAAAGCTAATCTCTATCTTTATTTGTTGATGATAAAAGGCATAAAATATCCTTTTTATTTACCCAGAAAAATATTTGGGTGTTGACTTGGAATTTTAATATTCTATATTTTAAGAATGGCGCGCGCGCGTTAAAGCCCATTTTAAAGTCCAAACAACCGATGCTATTTTTTACCCAAATAATAAACACAATCTATCATTCTCTTTCTGATTAAAGCAACGATTTTTGCATTTCTATTTATTAAAAAAGTTCTAGGTTTAGCTAGTCTTTAGGAAATCATGTCTGACGAAGCTACTGCTACATCAAAACGAAATCGCAAAGCAGCTAATACTGATAAACCAGCAGAAAAAGGAGAAAGTAAAAAAAGACCACGTAAGGTAAGTAAAAAAAAAAAGAGAAGCTTGCAAATCAATAATAGATTGTATATTTTAATTTGTTTGTTAGGAAGTAAAACCTACAGAAAATGGTGGCGAAGATGGTCCAACTGCTCCAAAACGAGGACGTGGCAGACCTAAAGGTACAACTAAAAAGAGGTCACCTCCTAAATCTAAAGGCAAATCTAGTTCAGGTATTTACACTAGACTAATGTTTAATTAATAAATTAAAGATAATTGATTATATTTGTATTTCAGACAAAAATCGCCGTGGCCGCCCTAAAAAGGACGAAAAAAATAAAACATCAGAAGAAGAAGAAGAAGATAATGAAGAAAATGATGAAGAGGGTGAAGAAGAAGATGATTAAGATTTGAATTTCTTTATACATTTATAATCTCATAATTATTGTAAAAGTGGTCAGTAGCTCCAGTTTGTATTTAGGAATGACTTGTTTGTTTTTAAAAATCAACTTTGTACTAGTGATGTGTATTTAAAATGTTTCCTTCAAATTGCCAAAAATTAGAGATTGTGTGTAAAAGTCTTTGTAAAAACTCTAGTGATGTATTTTTAAGTTCTTGTGTACGTGAGCAAAAAATGCAATAAAATTTTTTACAAAAATTTTCAGCATTTATTTTATTATAAGTATAATATTGAATTGTATTTCCTTGATAGAGCATCTTCAATACTTTAATGGAGATTAAAAGAGGCAGATCACAGTATTGTCCTGCCATCCTCCCTCAAAACTTAGCAACTCTTAACCAGTTTGACAGAAAAAAACAATTTTTTTTATTTTACATGCTATTCTAAAAATGTCTTGTTAATAACACCACTTTTTGGTAAACTTTAACGTAGTATTTGGAAATGCAATGAAAGTTTAAAACCTAGTAACTCAAGTTACTTCGTTTTAATTTTAGATGGCAGTGTTGATTAATACGTATTAGACTAGCTGTTGCCCACAACCTTGTCCGTGTAGAATTAGGAAAACAAATTGCTTATATATTTTTAATAGTATGTGTATTCTACCCCTTTAGGGGTTGAATTTTGAAAAATCCTTTCTTAGTGGTTGCCTACATCACTCCAGGAACCTCTATGCAGAATTTCAAGTTTCTAGACTCAGTGGTTTGAGCTGTGCATTGACAGATCAATCATTCAGGGTAACCTTTTACATATGTAGTATTTAGATTACTGGAAATAATATACAATTAGAAGTGTAGTTAGACACTTCTACATCTACATAACTGTGTTATATATTTTATATTATTTTTTAGAATAATTGAATTGAGTCATTCTTTTTGTATACCTAAATAATTTTTTTAAATTCATTACTTTGGGGAATATTTTAGGCTTCAATTCAAACTGCAGCAAGTACTTATAAAATTCATATGCTGAAATATTTTCAGATGTCACTTCAAACCCTTCTTTGTTAATTTTTAGAGTAATATAATGTCATTGATCATTAAGGATGAAATTACAGTTTGGTATGTCATTTATGTATCATCCAGGGCCAGCGAAAGGCATATGGTGAATATGGAGCACTCCATACTTGAGATTGTTTTGAATATGGAGTTCCATACCTAAAAATTTCGTATTTTAATTTTCAATATTTGTCGATTAACATATATGTTTTTTATTTCCTATTATTTCATTATTTAATGTATATGTATTTCTTTATTATTTATAAATGACCAACAATAAAAGAACTTTTTAATTGTTTAAATCGCTTTCCCGTGCATGCGCGCCTATTTGGTTTATATGTGTGTGTGTGTGTAACGGCCTCTTTTGCACTCCATACCTCAGAAAATCATGTTCCGTTGGCCCTGGTATCATCAATACTTTTGAAATGATTTCACTAATCACTACCAAGAGTGGGAATTGAAAAAAGATTCAAGCTTTCAAATTTTAATATTGATCTCAAGATATTGGTTTCAGCAACTGCAAAAGCTGTTAAAGATACATTTTATAAAAATGTAACATAATTCATTTCAGGCATTTTGTCTTATAGATGTCAGACTTGATTCTATAATAAATTTAAAGTCAACTTTGAAAACAGATGATTTCATAATCATTAAAGTCCAAGTACAGCTTAAGAAAGTCAAGTTAAAGGAACTTTAGTGATATGATCATTAAATCGGGTCTGTTAGCCTAACTTTGCAAAAGTTTCAAGTCGATAGTTCCTAAATACCAATCAAATTTAGCTGTTACATTGGGTAACTCTAGTTTCAAGCACCATCTAAGCTTATCAAAATATACTTTCTTTAAAGGAAATTGAAAATATGGTAAATGGGCTTGTAGCTGGCCACCTTATATTCTTTTATAATAAAACCACTTGTTTATCTTCCAACTTTCTCAACTGACTACTGACTCATTTACCCTGTATCTTACAGGGCGGTATCTTAACGATCTTAACTGAAAACCATGAAAAAAAATATATTAAAAACAGGAACAAGAACAGAAATTCAAATTTATTGTTTAAAAGTACTGCCAAGCGTCATCAACAACAGAAAATAAAACAAATTGCAGCAATTAAACTGAATATTATTTCAGCATAACAAAGAAGAGAGAACTCAAATTAACTAAAAATTAATATACTCCAGAGAAAAAAGAAATAAATAAAATTACTAATTAACGTAGTAAACAACATAAACAACCAATAAACAACAACCACAATAACGTACAATTATTTGCTAGGGATTTTACTTGGAGATTGGCTATACTGGTCTCTAACTTCATGTTTTAATTAAGAGCAAGACGTGTAAACTTGCTCATCTTGTTTTCCAAAAATTTCTAATACCATCGGTAAGTATTTTGCTAAAGTATTTGGTCTAAATTAAAGATTTAGAATGCACTATGTGATTTCTAATTTAATTTCGGTCTTGTAACTATATGGAATTTGTTAATTAAATAATTTTTTGTGTACTAGGTTAAAGATGGCAATCAGACCAGTTTACAGACCTAAAATCGTCAAAAAAAGGACGAAGAAGTTCATTAGACATCAGTCAGATCGCTATTGCAAACTAAAGGTAATTATAGTGCACCCCCCTTTTTTATTAAATTACTTACCGTAATTTTTGTGTAAGCTTCCACTCGTATTTGAGGTTATGGTGTAACACATTTTTCATATTTGATTTGTCTTATCTTTACAAATAGAGAAACTGGCGTAAACCCAAAGGTATTGATAATAGAGTTCGTAGACGTTTTAAGGGGCAATATTTGATGCCAAACATTGGTTATGGATCAAACTCCAAGACACGTCATATGCTACCAACAGGTTTCAGAAAAGTTCTTGTACATAACGTTAAGGTAAGTGTTTGTGTTATATATATTTTTAGGCATTTATAATAATAATAATATATACTTTGCAATGATGCTTATGGTAATTTGCGCCTGAAGTTGTTACGACTGTTGAAAATCTTAACTGAGCTATACAAAAATCATAATGCGTTATTTAATATAATAAATAATGTAGATGTGTAGTTAACTCTAGGATATATTTTTTTTTTTAGGAACTTGAAGTACTAATGATGCAAAATCGTAAATTCTGTGCTGAAATTGCTCATGGTGTTTCATCAAAGAAACGGAAATCTATTGTTGAACGTGCCCAGCAACTTTCTATTCGAGTTACAAATGGACATGCTCGTTTGCGTAGTCAGGAAAATGAATAAGTTAATTTTGTATCTTAAAATAAACAATAAAAAGTGTTAGGAAAATCAGCTGTGTATTGGTTTTATTGGAAGATCAGGGCGACAGTATGTAAGTTTTAGTGGATTCTTATTTTGTTTTATTGCGATGTTAAAAGAAAGGTGATTGTAACCTTTTAGTTAGTTCATGAGATATCAATTAGCATATAAAAAGATTCATAATAGTAGAAGATGCATACGCAAATTTACATTGCCTGTTAAAAATTTTAGTAGAATAAGAATACATGCAATCAGGTGACTAATGAAGTAGTAGTTTATTTTATGTCATCGTGCACTATAGTAAGGCAACATGTTGAATCAATTCTTGAGATTAATTTAGATTAAACAGAATGCTTCTTATGTATCTTTAAGTGTGGGGTAAGAAATACGTTATTATTAATAAATTACTATTAAGATTATTTGAGAAAGCATGTGATGGTAATCGTGCAGTGTAGGGCCCCAAATATTTTACACATGTGCCAGAACTGAAGTAAAAGTCTATTTGCAACGTTGTCAGATTCCTTGTAATATATACGCTATTTCAAAGCTAATGTACACATATTTAGAAGGTAAATATTAAATGAAAACGAAAAAAACCGCTAAAACATTCGTATATTCTTATAATAAATTTTAAAAGGAAATACATTTCTTTATAATGTTTCTACAAAATCATAAATTTTATAGCTTGTGGGTGACTTAATAAATTTATGTCTTCTTTTGATATAATTTTGCAATTTACCTAAAAGGACAGCAGAGACTGGACCCATCTAAGAGATTTGCAAAACACATGTTTTATTGCTCATTTTTATTTAGTGTACTAAAAATTCATTTTATCTTTTAAGTTTGAAGAATCATTCTTGTTTTTGGTGTTGTTGTGTACGGTAACAAGCATTTTGTTAATATTTGTATCAGAAATTTCTCAGTTTAAGGTAAGCTATTTTTTATGCAGTGCATTACATAATTATAATGTTAACTCGGGTGCAAGATAAACGTAGATGCGCATATTCTGTTTCCTTTAATTTTATTTTTTTAATTTGCAAACATTTTTGGTGTTTTATAATAAAATATATAGTAATAATAGCGACAGCAAAATATAGCATTGGCATTAGTGTTGTAAATTGCAAAATCACATTTTGTAACGTAGGTACATAAGTTACTATAAAATTACCGTAATACTACTTTAAAACCATAAATCATGGTAACTGAAGTAATTTTAGATCAACTTTGCATCGTGGGATTTAATATTCCTATATTATGATTTAATTTAATCAGAGGTCTGAACCTAAAAAACAGGAACTTAATAAATGTAAACACCGTAATCGAAATTTTGAATTGGAAAATAATCGGAACCCTAACTGAAATAAAAAGTCTAATGGGTTCAGACCTCTGAATTTAATGTTATTATTATTTTATTACATATGTTATGTGTAATATACACCAACTGCCAGAAAGGTCACACCAAATAGCAAAAACTTTAATTTTTGATTTTCTTGAAAAACTCATTGTTCCAACATTGGTGCATCTTTGAAAAGCAAAAACAAACTACTTTCATCTGCCAAGCCTTCTTTTGTTTAACAGAAAATGGCATCAAGACCAAAATTTAAAATCGTCAATATTTTTGAAAGTATCAATGTTTCTGATAGTATTTTAACCACCAAATGAGCAGGTAGGTATAAAACAAAGAAGTAAGTTTGTCAAATTTAAAAAAGATGATAAACTGCCAGTTTACTTTGCATCTGAGTTAACTATACTTTTTTTAAAATAACGAACTACTAAATCAATAGACAATTATTATCTATTAGGAAATCGTTGTATTATCCAAAATGGCACATAGAGGAGTAGCTGCTGTTACAATCACTGTAGGTCAGAACGAGATTCTTAATGATGATGCCATGCTAGCTGAGAAATACAACTTATTAAGGTTGCATTTTGATACAAACTTGGAAATAATTCAATGGCTCGCGAGAAGGTGGCTGATTAAAAACTCGAACAGTTGTGGAAGATGTAATATTGAAATGTCATTTGTGAAAAGAGCGCAAGTTATAGATGGATACAGGTGGCAGTGCAGACTCTGCAAGAAAACCAGCCTCCAAGATCAGTGATTTTTTTCAAAAAGTCATTTATCAGTTCAGCAAATCTTAGTAATAGTTTATGGTTGGTACAGAGATCTCCCCCAACATAACATTGCGCACGAGGCCGACTTGCCACTTGATTCACGCCACACCATCGTAGACTGGTGCTCTTTTTGCAGGGACATCTGCGAGCAACATCTCATTAATAACCCAGTGGTTATAGGTGGCTTCACCAACAATCTCCATTCCAAAGTCGTTGAGATCAATGAAAGTAAATTCTTTCATCGAAAATATCATCGAGGTCTCTGGAGGGAAGGCCACTGGGTTTTTGGAGGCATCGAAAGAGGGTCAGGGAAATGTTTTCTGGTGGAGGTGCCAGACAGAAGAGCTGAAACTTTATCAGCTGTAATTGAGAGGTTTGTGAGAATACGTATATTGCATGCCAGAAGTAGAGTGCCTTGATATAAATTGGCAAATAAATGTTGGGATCGAGTGAAGACACATTTGTATAGTGTAGGCAAAGTAATTTCTTTTTATGACTCCTTTAACTTGTAAGTGGTACACTACACATTCGCTTGTTTGTGTTCGCTGTTATAGCATTACAACATCTTTCTTTTCATTTATTACCTGTCGGTTAGATTGAAAATGTTTTTTTTTTCGAACATACTATATCTTGTGTAAAATCAATCCAAGAATGTCAAATTGACAAGAACAAATTGAATTACTGTCACGATCTTATTACTATCAGTAAATGCGGTTTACTTTTCAAATTTCTGTTGTACAACTAAAACTAAGAAGACTAAGAAAATTATGACGTCATCCCAAAAGGGTAAAAAATTAAACCATACCGGGAAGTCTAAGTCCACTAGGTGCATAGAGCTTGGACTCCCTGTTTGTCTGACTCCCCTGCCAGGCCAGTAAAGAAATACTGTACTTTTTGTTTTTTCTATTTTCTTTTTGTTCATTGTTGTGTTTTCATTCTAGCCTAACATTAGTCTGCCACATAAGTATTTTCAAGGTATGTCACTCAGTAGTAATTTGTTTTTTATGCACTGCGGAAGTAAAAATGCTACTTTTGTCTTTTTTTTCGAGGACTAAAGTGCTACTTTTAATCCCTCGAGGATTAAAAATAAATTTAATCCCTCAGGGGCTAAAATAAAAAATAAATAAACGTTACCATAACAACTCTATTGTTCCCATGGTGATGAAGATGTTATGGAACTTGCATAGCTAGCTTAAATTAGTTTTCACTATCAGAATCACAAAATTTGATTTCTTTCATTAATCTTGATTTCAGATTATTCGTAAGTGCATAAAATAGCATACATACAATATACCATAAGACTAAAGTGCCTCTTAATCCATTTACATTAATTAACATTCACACTCGGGATTAGAAGGATTACCTTAGTCCTTTGGTATATACTAAACTATATTTTTAAAGCTTTTTTGTAGGAATGACATTTGTCCATTCAGGTATATTCTTCCGGGCACAATTATTGTGTCGGATGGCTGGAGAGCATATCAAAATATCAACCAGATAGGTGGCGGAGTGTATGAGCACGAAGAAAACTTCGTTGCTCCAGATGATCCGAACATACATACCCAAAATGTTGAAAATATGTGGATGTGTGCCAAACGAAAACTTAGGAGACAGTTTGGCACCTCCGGATATTTATTTTCTTCATACCTCCACGAATTTGTTTGGAGAAATAAATTCAAATCACAAGACGTTCTGGCAAGTTTTCTTGTGTGCATAACCCAACAGTAGCCATTCAAGTTGCCAGAATAATTTATTTTGATGTGCTGTGTATATAGTTATTCCCCTATTTTTTATTTTGCTATTTTCATTTTATTAATTAGTTCTAGGTTTAGTTTTTGCAATTTTTGTATATATTTATTTACTTTCATTACATTCTTTAGTTCTAGGTTTAGTTTAATTTTTACAATCATTGTATATTTATTTTATTTATAATTACATCATAAGCATGTAAGAACCAAAGATTACTTAGTTGATTGAGAATTCACATGCAACAACAGATTTGACTTCTTTTGTTTTTTCTGTTATTTTATTATTAATAAGGCTACATTTTAATCCAAAATTTGAACCGTTATAGTGGCTTGCAAGAAAGTGTTTCTAAACTTTTTTTAACATGTATTTCCTTCTAGAATTTATTACAAGAATTATAGGAATGTTTTTTTGCTTCTTTTATAAAGTTTAGTTCTAAACTTTTTTTAAAATTTATTTCCTTTCAGAACTGATTACAGGAATTATATGAATGTTTTTTGCGTCTTTTATAAAATTTAATTCTAAGTTTTTAAAATGTATTTCCTTTTAAAATTTATTATAAGAATATACGAATGTTCTAGCAGTTTTTTCGTTTTCATTTAATATTTACTTTCTAAATAAGTGTACGTTAGCTCTGAAATAGCGTCTATATTACAAGGAATCTGACAACGTTGCAAATAGACTTTTACTTCAGTTCTGGTGCATGCGCACACGTGTAAAATATTTGGGGCCCTAAACTGCACGATTACCCATGTGACATTAGACATAATGTTATTTGTTTGTGTATAAACATAAATTAGTGTCAAATATGTAATCATATGTGAAGACTGTTAATAAGAGTCATTTTCATAGCATTCCAAGATAAATCTTCCTAAAATGTGAAACAATAATGTCACAGTCTACATGTTTCCAAAAACAAAATATGGGGTGCAACCATTTCATAAATAAAGCTGTGCCCCATATTCTACATTGAAAAATGCTATAAAATTAATAAAAAAATAGGAATACAAAAACTATAACTTTTTTGAATCCTTGTGTTCCTTAATCTAAAATCTCAAAGGAACTTGAATATAATTATGATATTGTTGGACTTTTAAGTATGCCTTCATTCAAGGACCATAACTGCTAACTAGAACTTGCCACTTTAAAGCAGTAAGTAGTTATGTATATTGCTTCTGTAATAACAAGACATAAGTATCTTTTAATGTTTAAGAGATGAATTATAATATTTTAACACATGATAAAAAGTTATAAAATCCATTCAAGATGGAATTTTCTATTATTTGGAGGAGGATTGTTACGATTTTTATACACATTTAAAAATATTTACTTCAATAAAATAGCAAAACTTATGTGAAGATCAGCTTTGGTTTGCAGAATATTAAATTCTTGTTCTTGCCAACAGATAATAAACTAATATGGTTGCAGCATGCAGGCTCCAATCAATCGCAATATAAAACGTCACTGTAGACTATATTCTATTTTGCTTACAAGAGTTTTTGCTCTAGCACATTAAACTTTTCATTTAGTATCTCTCTCTGCCTGATTCTAAATGTAATTGTTTTAACAATTATTTCTAGATAATGATCTGGATGGAAATTAGTTTTAAATATTAAAGATGTTATTTATGTTTTATTTTTGTTGTATATAATTATAGAAATTGTGATTCAATGCCTGATAATAGTGTAGGCTTTATATAAGACTATTAATTAAATATTCCCATTTAAAGGTTAGGGTTAGAGCTTAAAATGTTATCTCGTTTGATATATTTCAGCAAAAACGATATACTTTTAAATAAAAATATGTTAGGAATATAAATAAAATAAAGAATATTAACATTACAATAATTGTATTTAGAGATATCCAAAAGCTTAATTCAAAACAAGACATTTTCACCTGAATCTCACAATTTATGCTCTCCATGGCTACAATTTACACACAAGTAAACTTCTATGGTGTTGTTTTTACAGAATATCAAACTTATATTTATCATATCATATTATTTTAACAAACACTATAGAATCACTTTTACATAAAACAAATACAAAAACAACCACCTTTTATCAAAACAGGCTAAAAATTCATTTATCATCTTTCCTGTTATGCATCATTTTAAATGGAGACTAAAAGCAGATACAAAACATGGATGTTATGAATATAACTTCTTGGAAAGTTATGTCTGAAGAATAGATAAATTCCAGGTCTGAACTTGTTGCAGTATACATTCCACTAACAATAAGTAATATTTGTTTTACTAGTTAACTGGTCTACTGCACAAGTACCATCCACAGAAAGAACTCCCCTTGACCCTTCATTCACGTTTAATGTCTTGTTATAGTATTCCAAAAGATATAGTGCGTTTATGACTTTGACTTAAGTATTTTTCAGCGGGTCCCTCATAAAAATCAACAAATATATATGGTGGCACGTGTCACAGACGATTGGGTAAACCAAGGACCGTATTGAAATAATTTATATTTCTAATATTTTAGTTTAAAAGTATTTACGAAAGTAAAACTTATCTCAATACGACCCTGTGACAATGTTAGAAAAGGTCTTCACAGGTAAGCAGATTTACTACACCCTGCTGTGACGAACTTGTAAAATTTACTGTAAGCTAAGCAGCAATTAAGTCATAAAGGCACTATATTTTTTGGAATACTATACTGCTAGCCAAGGACTTCACCAGCACTTATGAGACTCTGTTGCCTGAAGTTATAGTTTGTATAGGATGTTGAACGACTTCCTTCCTATATTTGAACTTCATGGTTTAACAGATTTGAGGCATTCTACAATTTAGGGGGATTTCCTAAACGAAGTACATTTTAGTGGTTTGACATTGCCTTTGTGAGAAATAACTGTAAAAGTTTGGTATGTTGGTACCTCTCATATTAGCATTCTTCAAAATAAGCTAACTGAGCTGTGTTTACTAAAATAAATATTAAGTGTATTTTCTGGTATTTTCTTGCAGTACAGAACCTTATGGAAAACATGGTTGCCAAGCTATTGTGTTGGGATGGTTTTGATGCGCTTTCAATCATTTGAGGGTTATTTTCGTTTTAATTCAGATTTATATTCAATTTATTTCTATAATTTAGATTATTTATTTACATATATATATAGATTTAAACTAACAAAAAGCTATAAAAGTACAGTAATAATTTCTAAATTTAATGTACAGGCAATGATGGGCACGTTCAGAGCACTAAACTGTTTATAAGTTTGAGTACTGAACAGATTCGTTTACTGAACTAAACTGTGCAACACAAGCGCCATCTAACAAAGAACATCCTCAAGAGCACTAATTTCCAATGCTCTAACTTCAATCTAGTATTTTAAATTTGTTGTATTTACGTATTTAACCCTTATGCAAAATAAACAAGATGCCTAATGATAATATAATCCCAGCAACAGAAAAGGTTTTGCTATTAAATGACTTCATAATAGTTAACAATCGATTGGTTCTACGAAACGATAATATTGTGTTTTCCTGATTTGTAATTTCTTGGTCTCGAACCATCCTAATTTCAGCCAAAATTATAATACAAATAACAGATTGTCTAAAATAAAATTATTCATTATTATTTGCAGAGAAGTGATAACAGACGGGTACTTTAAAAATACACAATTTAATATAAGTAACCTCAAACTATTGATTGTATGTCAATCAACGCTCAAACATACCGTTAAGACAACGTGGCGTTCAGTCTAGCATGATGTTGACTGCAAACGCAAACAAAACATTGTTTACCATTTAGCTAAACAGTTTAGTGTGCTGAATGTGCCCAATGTTTTGTATTTTGAAGAACAAATGGAGTGTGTTGTAGATCATATATCCTGCCAAGTGCCACAGGCTTTATTTTGATTTTTTTTTAAGAAGTAAGTGCATGTCACATAATCTAGTTATTTGTTTTCTATTTAAGGCATATTTTGTTTCAAATGATTTAAAACAATGCTACTAATGACCTGTACCTACACAGTGAACAAACACTTATTACAGATGATTTAGAGTGAAAACAGTTGCAGATAGAATAATTTATTAAAAGAAATTGATCAGGAAAATGCCCTGTAGAACCTAACATGACCACCTTCATTTTTTTCTGAATAGAAAATAACTGGCATCACCAACTATAATTTCTTTCAATTACACTGTCTAGTAAGCAGCATCAATCGATAGAAGAATCTATTCTCTGTACAGATGTTCAGTTGTTTTTAATCCTCAACATAACATTATTTTTTAATAAAATGCCAATAACTGGATAATGATGGTGTATTGTGGAAAATGACTTAAGCATTAATACTTAATATTGTTTAAGATTAAATATTGAAATTATTTACAGTAGGTGCTCCAACTACCGTCTTTTTTGGATGCAGGCCAAAACTAAAATTTCACTTTTTATTTTAGTTTGGGTACTGACTACTATGGTCATTATTTTTTCAGTCACAACTAGAGCATTAATGCCTTGTTTCTTCTTAATGTTGAAACAAGCAGTGTCTAGTAATGATTACACAAGCCTATAAACAGATTCTAAATTTTCAACACTAAAAGGCATTTGATAGTGCTCTTGACCGGTGCACCTGAACTGCTAACTCGCCCAAAAGGGTCGTCCAAGTTTTATGAAGGGTAGATAATCTTAGCTCGAATTGCTAATTTTCAAAATTCTGTTGCCCTTGCTAAGGACTGCAACCCTTAACGAGTGTTTCACACATTTGTATCCTAGCATTGCAGTCATGATTTTTTCAAATCCCTTTATTATGTTTATTAATTTAATTAAAATATTAATTCGTAATCGAAGTAAGCAAGAAACGATAAGACTTACATAGTGAATAATAATAATTGTTTTAATTGGTTCTGTGCAAAGTTAAAAATAGTAATAGAAACTTTAATTTTTCTTAATTTCATTTATATACAGTGCGAAAACTACTTATGGAATAAAATCAATAATTTCAAAACGCGAATGATTGTTTTGAAAAAGAATCAATCAGTTTTTGTGTAATCAAGGTCACTGCTCATGAAAAAACGCACAAACTATACTACCCAAAAATAAAAAACATATATAGCATTCTATTTAAAAAACTCCATATGATGTCATAGCTCGAAAGGGGATGACGTCACAAACAAGCACAGCACCTTAAAAACATCGAAGTATAAAATAAAAATTGATGTTTTAGCGTTTTTCAAAAATATCATTCGCTTTGAAATTTCTGATTTTATTCCATAAGTAATTTTCACACTGTATATAATTTGAAACTATTCTAATTTATTCTTATATGCATGTAGGTAATTCTTTTAACTTTTACAGTTGCCTTATACATACATAATACTTTTTCAAAATATACACTGAAAATCAAAAGTGTTCATCTTTTTACACCTTTTTTTTAGTGTGTATTTACATATAAGCATTTTTTTAAATTCTTATTATTTTGTGATCCTATCTGAATGATATTGTCTGAAGGCTAAAATGAAGGAGTCTTTTTTATATTTGCTTTCTTTCATCCGTTTAGTTGTACGTGTGTAGTATGAGCACCAAAATAATGGAATTTATTTTATTACAGTTAAAAAATAGATTTTCAGTATGCCTTACGCAGGTAGTTGAAAAAAGGAAGCACCTGCACGAAAGTTAGCAATTCGTGTTTGGATTATGGACATGAGGTCAATCGTCATACAAGCAGTTAGCAATTTAGGTTAGGGATTATAAGCAGGTAGGACAGAGTTAGCAATTCGTGATTACCCCTCTTGACACTAGTAAATAATGCAATTGTTATATTGTTCAAATGTTTATGTTAAATTATGATATACTAATATTTTTACACTTTTTTCTATATCTTGGGATTTACTCAATAGAAAATTGTTATGCAAGGGTATGAAATGACTTATCTATAAAGAAAATAAAATAGATATGATGTAATTAAAAAAATCATAGTTGACTAGAGATCACCTTCTTGATCAAGTTCTTTTAATAAATCTTTTTTCTATCTACAGCCGTTTTCATTTTCAACTGCCTATATTAAGTGTTTGGCCACCTTGTATAGTATATACTTTACAATTCTGTCTAAGAAATGTATTTACACATTAAAGTGATAATTCGCTGGAAACAGTAAAGGAACAAATGAGTGTGATAAAATATTTGTACAAGAAAAACCAAAACAAAGGAAATTATTGGAATATGAACAGTTGTTGGCAATTCATTAACCAAAGATTTTTGTATTAACGTATAATTCAACCACTGATGATTTTACAATTTATGAAGTATTCAGACAATAGTTGATGCTACGTTGTCATAAAATCATGGACAATAAAAGAAAGGGTAAGTGCACATTGTATCACTCTCTATTATACACTTCAATGCAAAACTAAGGAATCATAAAAATATTCTTATTATTTTTTATATTATTAATAATACCTTTGTTAACTTGTGATAACGTACTGTGCAAAACATGATCTGCAATGTCAGTATACACTTTACTACATCTATCACTCCTGGTAAGACAAAGTTTAGATTTACCATTGAGTAATACATTTGTTTATTGTTTATTAGCCCTAGTCTAGATGATCACCTGCGAAAGTAAAGAGGGCTGTGTGGTGTTGCGACATGAAAAATGGGCCAATGACAGTATATCTTGCACTTACTCAACTTTATAATGTTTTTAATGTGGTATTGTGGTCGACTATAACTCTGTTAGTCAGATAATGTCTCCGCATGATGTAATTTTCTCATTATGGCCTTGTTTACGTTTTGTCAGGATTCCCTGTCAATAGAGATTGTCATAATAAAGGTAAGTACCTCTGCTATTTTAGAATTAGGGTTTTTCTTTGCTTTGGAGGGCAGTATAGCTGTGTAGATTTTATTTCATTACATAAAAAATGAAAGTAAGCTGGTCTTGGTTTCTGCAGAAAAGGCATTAGCAACAGCTCATCTAGCAAACTTCATTCTCAGGAATAATGGCCATCATTGCTTGCTGAAAAAAAAAAAACTATTAAGTTGCTCTTATAATTGCAAAGTTACTCCCAGCAATAACAAAAGAACAGTTGCTTATCAACTGAGCAACCATGACTGCCGCAGACTACTAATTGATTAGTTTTTTATTCTGTCAAAACTGAATAAAATAGTGAGTCAAGATATTTATTCATTAGAAGGTGTAGCCCATAAGCCAATAGGAATTTATTTTATTTTTGCATCAATTTAAATTAGTAAATACTACACTTGCATTTGTATGCAATCTTCAATGTGATTGTTTCAAGGTACATTTCTCAGCTTTGTGTCCTATGCGGATAAATGTCGAGGTTATTCCTAGAAATAAAACTTAGGTCATTAATTTACATTTTATTATCAATCTTTTATACTAATCAGGAAAAGAAAATTATAAATACTGATTATTGTTAATAATACCTATACGTTTAAAAAATGGCACTTAAAAATATAATAATGAAATGGATATATGGAATATTAAGAACAACTACTTAATCATCATCATCATCTTCTTCTTCTTCCTCATCCTCTTCAGAGTTACTACTTTTCTCCTTTTCTTCATCTTCAGAGTCTTTATTCTTTTCATTCTTTTTGGGACGTCCACGTCTACCTTTTTTTTTTAAATAAAAAAATATAATCAGTACATTATAAAACGTTTTTGTAATTTATAATTAATTATAGATCACATATTAAAATAGGCAAATTACATAACAAAGCTCTAATCCAACATATTGCAATTAGATTTTAAACATACCTCCAGTGGACTTGGGTTTTGGTTTCTCAGTTTTCTTACTAGAAGTACCTTTGGGCCTGCCACGACCACGTTTTGCAGTGGTTACACCTTCATCATCACCATTCTCAGCTTCTGCTTTCTATCATAATATTAATTTGCAAACAAACCTTTTATAAAACTAAAATACTATTGTATTACCTTATGTTCTCGCTTCTTTGCTTCACCTTTTTCAGAAGGTTTTTCGGGCTCAGCAGGCTTGCGGCCACGCTTTGCGGGGGTACTTGCAGTCTCAGACATATTTCTTAAATAGAATTACGCCTATAATAATAACAGTAGTTTAATTATCCAATTTTTTTATTCTTTCAAGGAGGTGTATACAATAAAACCATTGAGGTTATGTATACTTATAAACCTGTTTAGTTGATTAATTCAAGTAAAACAAATACCAAATCTCACAAACTATCCTTTACTATAATCTTTAATAATTAATTATTATTATAAACCTACTATTAGAGTAAATTAGAAACGTTTTACACTACAACCAGCAACCCCTCAAAAACACCGACGCCACCTCGAACTCAGAACTGCTACAAAACTATGAATTTAACGGCTACAAAACGCGCATAACAACAAAAATTCAAATAAAAATTTAAACAGTTGGGGGAAATTCAGTGGTTGGTTGGAATGCTGCTACCTCATTGCTTATAATTGGATAAGCCTTTTGGCGCGAAGTATAAGCGCCTCTAGCGGAACGCTTTCATACCCAAGCTCATCTTTGGTGGTACGACCTCAGGTATGTCGATTTATTAATTTGTTATAAAAATTTATTTCAACCAGAATAAATTTCTTGGCCCATTTCTAAGCATATAATAAAATAATTCTTTTCCTATCGGAATTTATCGTATACCATTTATCTGTGTTGATTTTGTAATTACACTGTAAATAATTTACAAGGATATTGAATATTTTTATCAGGCATGGCCGCTGCAATCTCAACATAGATTGAGAAAGATTCTGGAATGCAGTATTGAAAATTATTTTTTCGGTTTACATAACACGTACTAGTCACTTATACATATCAAATTAAAGCTAATTTCTGCCTGTATTATTTGGAAATATATGGCAATAGCTATTCAATATTATTGCTTTTGAAAAATATTTGGGTGTTGACTAAGGATTTTAATATTCTATATATTTCAAGAATGGCGCGCGCGCGTTATAGTACTTTATTTCGAAGTTTCAAAGTTTTATACCGAACTTGTTGAAACAAATAGCCTAACAAGATCTTGTTACAGTATAGGAATTAACTGGACTGGAAATTTAATTTCACATATAAAATGTCTGACGAAGCTAGTTCTCCAGCAAAGCGTGGTCGTAAACAACCCAATGCCGAAAAAACACAAGATAAAAGCGAAAATAAGAAAAGACAGCGGAAGGTAACTGCACATTTAATCCTTATGATGGTATTTAGAATTTATAAAATTTTGTGTAGGACGTAAAACAGGTAGAAAGCGGTGATGAAGATAGTGCAACCGCTCCTAAACGAGGACGTGGTAGACCTAAAGGCTCGACAAAAAGAAGATCACCTGCCAAATCTAAAGGCAAATCAGG
Organism: Ignelater luminosus; assembly: GCA_011009095.1. NCBI lineage: Eukaryota > Metazoa > Arthropoda > Insecta > Coleoptera > Elateridae > Ignelater > Ignelater luminosus. The sequence continues at coordinate 1,265,508 of VTPC01090587.1, forward strand.
CTCAGGTAGTATTACAGATGTTACATATTGCTCAAATGTTTTTGCACATCATTTTATTTAAAAGGACGACGTGGACGGCCTAAAAAGGATGAAAAAAATGAGGAATCAGGAGATGAAGATAACGAAGAAAATGATGATGTTGAAGATGAAGATGACTAAACAGATCTTGTATATATGGTGTACCATCTTGCACCTAAAAAGTCTTAAAGAAAATATAATTAGTATTATTTTATATTACCTTTTTGTGCCATTATTTACCTATTTATTTGCTTATTTAAATATGATTAATTTAAGTATGGTTTATATGTAGGATTACCAGATTTCCTATAAACAAATGTGGGACAATATGAAAGAGCAAGAAATTCATGAATCCTTTCTTCTGTGGGCGCCGTAGTTCCTTCTCGAACTCCAAGGCAAACATGAGTAGTTCACATGGGTGCTCCTCAGACTCTAAAATAAAGTAGAAGTACGATTCCGGCGTCCTTACAAGTATTAATACAGGACACTAAAAAAAAAGGATGTAAAATATGGTACATCTGGCAATCCTACTTATATGTATTGAGATTTATTTTAAAGATTATTTTAAGGTCATCATCAATTACTATGTAAGCATTAGATATAAGATTTACACTCTAAAGACTAGTAATTAAGTGAAATTTTAAAGTGTGTTTTCTGGAATCTCGTAATATGTATATGCGTGTATGTTTATGTAGCATACCTAGTACACATATGTAAAAATGAACAAAAATAAACAACTTTGGATTTGGATTAGTAATTATAGTTCTAATCCATAGTGTTAAAGAATTTTTTGGGACTTAGTGTTTGATTAAAACAATTGAAGCAAATTTTTAAATTGCTTCTATCACTCTTATACTATTCCAAATCTATCTGAATGGTAACCATAAAAGTCAATAAAATTCAGCCCTGAGCTGATACAGTTACTTTTATTCTATAAACGTTTTTTTTTAATAATAGACATTACTGTGCCATTCCAGTTACATATGTTACATGGAGACTAAATACCCTAAATACTTGCACACCAAAAAAAATCGTTAAATACAGGGTGTTCAAATATGACTGAATGTCATGTGATTGACAAATATGCCAAAACTAATCGCTAAGATAATTAATTTTGTGCATATCGGGTTACATAAGTAACGTTCTTCTAGTTCACAACCATTAGTTCTTATCACAGTAATACATAAGCTGTCAATAAAAAAATCTTTGAGAGGCGGCACCTTCGGTCATTAATGAACACACCGTATAAATTAAACTATGAAACTCCATCTTGCATGCAACATCATTTGGTATTATGTTCATTATGGTTAATACCAAATATTTTTGCTTCCTACAACCAGCCTTACTGATACATGTTACTGTGGAATGGTGCTGCTAGTTTACCATGAATATAAGGTATAATCACTATATGCTGGGCCATACACCGAAATCATAATAGCAACTAGAGTGTATGTAGCGTTTCCCGCCGTAGTCGCTTCGCGCCATGTCGAGGATACCAAAGCTGTTGACCTACATTTTGCAATTTTCTTAAGTTTTTGTTTGAAATATTATTAAATTTGTAATTATTGTAATCTCAATCATGGTTTTAGTGTTTGCAAAGAAAATGAGAATGTTGAGTGGTTGTTTGTAATAATTCTCAAAGGAACAAGATCAGCAGGGACAAGTGACAAGAACAAGAGACGATCCCAAGGAAAAATAGCTTGTCAAAGATACCTTGCTGAATTCAGTAAATGTTTTTGTTAATTATGAAGTTCCAACACACAATTAAGAGAAGATTGTAATATCTTGTAAAATCTTCATTCAGAATATGTGGACACTATATTTCCCAAATACATGGCGATGGCGATGAGTAATAGACAAAGGAACGTTATTTTAGTAAGTTCTGAAAATATGAATGAGTAAAGCCATTATTCTTATATTACTTTTTGATAATATCTTTTTCAAAACTACTGTATAAATAATATAGCAGGCTTACTTTTGGAACACCAAATAGATTATTTATACAATGAAGTCCAAATGTAACGGATAAATTAATTTTTTACCTTAATAAGCATGTAAACGAAAAATCCTGAAACATGTCAATTTTTAAATTTAAAATGACATTTTCTGACGCTGAAAAATTACCCCTCTTTCAAGAGGCAGCAACATCCTATTTTATTTAAATTGCATGAGAGGTCGTTGTGATATCATGTTTCAAAGAGCTCCCCTGATATGACGCCGCTGAATTTTTTCTTACAGTGAGCTTTGAAAGCGATGGTGTATTCCAGACCCGTAAACACAGAACAAGAATTATGGGTGTGCATTCAAAATACAATAAGTACTTTAAAAAACGATGAAATAGACACATAACTCTTTGTATTCATGTAACTGGTGGTCATTTTGAACATTTACTGTAAGCATTTTGATTTGCTGCATTAAATTTACGTATCATATTAACATGAGTTTTCTTTTATTAATTGTTTTGAACGCCACTAGACTTGAAATTGAAATTTTGAGGTCGTTTTTCTTTAAGATTTCCTAATGTTACCTATACCCATAATTACCTTACCATATGTAAAAAATTTGCTCTTTTAAATTCCGCAATAAAATATAGGGGTTGCCGTTAAAAAAATATCTATGACGTCATATCTCCTACATGATACACCATGTATAAATATTTTTCTGTTTAAAGAAATGCGCATTTAAAAATCAAAATCGACGGGTTCGAGCGTTTTTCCTAAAAGTTCGTTCTGAATTTTTAAAGAATTTATGCACTACTTTACAAAAGCACTGTATATACAGGGTGTTCCCACCCACAATAGGTGTAAAAGACAAAAAATTTTCAAGTTGAAATTTGAGCACGTGGGAATCACCTCTGCTTGATTAGAAACTAACTTGCGCCATATTTTTATTTTTGAAAAATCAAGCAAAACTTATCTTCGTTGCAGGTAAAGTACCTTTTCCGTAAAACATATCGAAAAATTTTATAAGCAAAAGTTGTTCAGAATGCAAATTTATGCCCACATACCAAACTTGAAAACAATCGGCACAATTTTATTTTTTTAAATTCCAGGAAGGTTTACTCTCTGTAACTGCCGCCTGACTCGACACATTTTTCAAGACAAACTGTAGATTTGTGATTGTGGAATGATTTATAAAGCTAATCACGAATTTACAATTTGTCTTGAAAAATGTGCCGAGTCAGGTGGCAGTTAAGAGAGAACCTTCCTGGAGTATAAAAGATCAGATTGTGCCGATTGTTTTCAAGTTTGGTATGTGGTCATCAATCTGCATTCTGAACAACTTTTGCTTATAAAATTTTTCGATATGTCTTATGGAAAAGGTTCTTTACCTACACCGAAAATACATTTTTGATACCTATCAAAGCCTGTTTGATTTTTCAAAAATAAAAATGTGGCGCAAGTTAGTTTCTAATCAAGCAGGGCTTCAATTCGAAAATTTTTAGTCTTTCACACCTATTGTTAATTCGATCTGGGGACACCCTGTATAATCCGTTCACGTTCACAGATTGAATAAAAGTCAGATGTTTCACTTCGACAAATTTGTGGATTCTATTGCTCTCTCTTTCTTAGCAACTCCCAGAGCTTGCGATTTTGACATGTACCGCGGAAGCAGCACAGCATGGTATGCACGTTTCATAAAACGCGCGTAAAAGAGTAGGTATGGTTAACGTGACCATATGTCCCGTTTTCACACAATGTTTCAATAAACTTTAAATGCTTTGCTATATTGTGTTAGAGTGGTAATTTTGACTCTATTGTAATTTAATTTTTGTTTTGATACGTATTTCTCTCGTTTTTTTTGTTTCTATAAAATTTGTCTGTTTCAACAATCATTTTTAATCAAATTTTCAATAAAAAAAATTCACAACAATAAATGACATGTTTAGTTTATTTTTCCAGTTCATATTTAATTTACGTTAAAATATACGGTGTCCCGTTCTGAAGCAAACAAAAACTGGTCACGTTAGGTATGGTAAACTCTCAGAGCTGCAAATGTAAATGTGCAGAGATAAAAAATGGGAACATTGGTGGTATAGGGAGTGAAATATCTGACTTTTATTTAATCTGTGACTGTAGCAGAATGACAGTTTGAGTATTGTAAACCGGACCGTTTATCTATTAACTCGGTTTGTAAAATCTTATTGTACGTTCGGGTGGTCGCACTAGTGCACACTTGATTTGCATTTTTTCGATGCCGTGCATTCGGTTGGTGAATTGCAGCACCACAGAACGAGTACCGTGCCTTCGGGTGGTTGCACTGCATTTTCTCGAGTCACTCTAACTTGCACTGTTTTACCTCACGGTGCACCTAGCGTTTGTGTAATTTCAAACTGTAAAATGGCAGGTTTATTAAAAGGTTTGATTGTTGAAGTGTTAGCAGGGTCAGAATCTATTATTTCAGACACCAGCAATTCTGATAAAGATATTGAAGAGTTGTTGAATTTTGCGATGGAAAAGGAAGAGAGGCCTAAAGTCGAAATTTTTGTAAATATTGCACTTCTGCTTAGTTATTGCTAAATGTGAACACTACACAAATTTCCTTTATAAAAGAATACTTGGAAGTAATACCTACCTATCCATTTTCAAACTACCTGCATTTCTCGGGGGGCAATAAATTCTGTCACAAGTTTTCAATTTGGCGCGATTGTTGCCGTACTCGCGCGATGCCTGTGCAACTCAATCACGTGATCACTTTGCTTCTGTGCTTATTCAGTATGTACTAACTTGGTGCTAGTACGGTGCCATCCGAACGTGTCATTATTGACACTTAATGTACTTTAAGGTTATGATTTTATGACAATTTGACCTTATGCTGTTACCTTTTTTTTTGTAAATCTGTAAATCGATTACGCTAAAAGATTGTTTCACGAAAGTTCCTATTTTTATACATTTATAAATTAAGTTTTATGTTTTTATTTATAATCTTTGCTATTCTCCTTAGTTGGCATTAATAGATGTAAAATATAAGAAAAATGCGATCTTTTTAACAAAGCAAAACTAATCGGTACCAAACGTTTACGCAAAATTTTTGATCGTGCAACGGCGCCAAATATAGACGCAGGTGCGGCAATTTTCAAAACAAAAGGAAACAACACTTCCAACCTAACAAAACGAAAGCATGGCCTGTTACGACCCAGAAACATCGCGAGCGGAGTATGGGAAGCCTAGTCTTCCTCAAAGCCAGTTGATTGTGATACAAAGTACTGGCACCAAACAAAAGTCGATTTCAAATTGAGCTCAATAATGATTTTCTCTCCGCTAGAGGCGCTGTTGATCTACGTTAAACAAAGTCAGTTGATTGTGATACCAAGTACCGACACCAAACAAAAGACGATCGCAAATTGAGCTTAATAACGATTTTCTTTCCGTTAGAGTCGCTGTATTAAATTTGACAAGTTTAAATGTCAGTTTATAAATGTAGGGTTATTAAAACTTAACTTTTAGAAAAATGTAATAAATAATGCGTTTTCGGAAACTTAACTTGTATTTTTGATCTGATCATACAAATTACATGATACAGTTATTTAGGTTAATTCGATTTATTCAGAAACGGGTGCGCAACCCTACAAAATCTGTTTAACAGCAATTTATAAAAAGATAATTGTGAAAGTGATGAAGATTGACGACGAGGTAATAGAAAATATACACTTGCTCACACAAACTTTACAAAGAATAAAGAATACGAACAACAAGGCATTAATAATTACTTTTTTCTAACATTTAAATTTTAATAACCTCAAATTTACAAACTGACGTTTAAGCTTGTCAAATTTAATGTCGATCAACTGCGCCTCTAGCGGAAAGGAAATCGTTATTGATCTCAATTTGCGATCGTCTTTTGTTTGGTGTCGGTATTTTGTATAACCTCTGCGTTCGGTAAAATATATCTGACAGCTATTTTTACTCGAGATCGTCTCTTGTTCTTGTCACTCAATTAAAAATTCACATTTGAGTGATAAGAACAAGAGACGATTTCGAGCAAAACAGCTGTCAGAGGTCCTTACCGAACGCAGGGACAATCAACCGGCTTTAACGTTAAATTTAACAAGTTTAAATGTCAGTTTATAAGTTTGAGGTTATGCAAATTTAAATTTGGTAGTGTTTCTCTATAATATTTTTTTCTATAAATAATTTATAGCCATATACATTTATGGACACTCATAAATAATATATTACGTGTAGTGGCACAGCTCATGTTACTGGAACTGGGAGTTAAATTAGTAATATTGCATTATAGTATAAAACTCGTAAAAAAGTAAACAAATTTGCATTTAAATTGATTACCATTAGAACTAAACAGTAACCTGCAGTTTAGAATTTCAAATGTGTTCGATAAAGAATAGTTGTAAGTTTTGCTCTGAATTAGATTTACAGAGTGATTGTAGATTAATGAGGATGGTTTGAACTTGGCGCCACATTTAAATTATTTTCATGTTGGTACTACTTGTTTACTTTTTGCAATCTGTCAAATCTGCGTTGTTTACAAAGTATAATAACCATATATGTAGTTTATACATATATGGCTGTACTATATACCTCAAAAAAAGATAGATTATATTATTTGATTTAAATGTGGCGCCAAATTCAAATCATCCTCACTCATTTACAATCACTCTGTACATTAATTACATATTCATATATGCTCATTGCTCAGGTTTATATTTGAAGTTTTAAACAACAGGATTATTATTGAACTAAAATTAATATTAAGTTTCTTTGGGTAGTAATCATTTGAGGTTAGAATAGATTGCAAATTACCATGGATCTGCATTACTTATGTAAGTTTTCTACGTGATAGTTGCAATCAGTGATATGCGTTGACACGTCAACAATGATTGTTGACATTTTCGTGTAAACAATTGATTTTTCACGTCAGCAATGTCGACAATTGTGTCAACAATGTCGACAATTGTGTCAACAATGTCGACAATGTGTCAAATTTGCAAGTAAAGTAAGATTCTGCACATATTTCGTTAAACCTAACCTGTAAACACAGGTGCTAAAATATGCTAAAATGTCTAATAAGATCATTAATAAGATGTTCAAGACAATTCAAGAATCAAAATAGCTGAAAGGCCCAAGAATAAGAATTTTGATGAAGTGGGTTTTCAATTAAAAAAGACTGACAGTAACTGAAGATGGAAAAGAAAAACCAAAATATTATTTAAATAAAATGGCATTAA
>VTPC01090587.1:1273111-1412491 GCA_011009095.1 Ignelater luminosus
AACATACTTGTAGTTTTACTGATTCCATGGAAATAAGAATAAATACATAGGATTTAGTTTTTTAATGCCATTTATTTAAATAATATTTTGGTTTTTTTTCCATCTTCAGTTACTGTCACAGTCTTTTATAACTGAAAACCCAATTCATCAAAATTCTTATTCTTGGGCCTTTCAGCCATTTTGATTCAGGAATCGCTTGAACATCTTATTAATGATCTTACTAGACATTTTAGCTTATTTTAGCACCTGCGTTTACAGGTTAGGTTTAACGAAAAATGTGCAGAATCCTACTTTATTTACAAAGTTGACACATTGTTGACATTGTTGACACATTGTCGACATTGTTGACATTTTTGACTTGAAAAATCAATTGTTGACAAATTGTTGACGCGAAAATGTCAACAATCATTGTTGACGTGTCAACGCACATCACTGGTTGCAATAGACCGATTTGTGTGTGCAACTATAGGTGTACTATACTGCAGCAGAATTAAAGTGCCTGCTGTATTCTTGTAGTTGAAAGGAAAGCATTAGTTTGCTAGTGATAAACTGTGCTTCAGGCAACAAAACAGTGCAAGTTAAGCAGATTTTAACTCATTGATAATTCTGCAATGCACTTATACCATTAGTATCGTTACTATTGAATATTACCGACTTGACTAGCTTTTTTCTGTAATAATTCTGATTATTGACGTTTTGTTTTGGCAACGTAACTAACAAAAATAAAATTGTCCAAAAATACTCCTTTACATACTTTGTGAGGTACGCCTATGGCTAAAATGATATTAATATCTTAATATTGGGATTTAAAGTTAGTTGACAAACGTACGTCTATCCTTCAAAAAATGACATTGACAAGTGTGTCGCCTCTCTCTACCTATTAGAAAAATGACATTTAATGAAATAATATCAAGGCACATTACGTTAATCTATTAATAACTACAGAACACATAATACACCTGAGGGAACTGGTTGGGTAAATATGTGTTCTGTGGGTTGAGTTGGTGGTTGGTAGTACTTGGTAACTAGTAAGTAGTAGGAGTGGGAGTTGTGGAAAATAATAATAACAAATCTTTTTAATTTGTTGTTAGGTTTTATTGCATACAGAGCGATCAATTTTCGTTTTATACAACATTCAAACTTGAATTTGTACATTTGTACTAAAAAAGTGGCATTTGTGAGCATGAGCGCATGAGCATATTAGCCGGTTAAATGCTTTATTATTATTTTGTATGCTTTAATAAGTAGATGGGTTTTTTAAATGTAGAAGTCGATTGGTATTTAAGGTTACGCGATTTTGTAATAATAAGTTGTGTTGTGAAAAATACTTCTCAAGTGCAAGTGTAAGATTTCTGATTGAGGTTAGAATATTATTTATATGTAAATATGTGCCACAGATTTTGTGAAATACAAATGCGTCTGTTTTAAGGAGAAATTTTTTGCATACTAAAAAAACATGGACGAATCGGAAAATAAATCGAAACCCGCTGATCAACCAAGTAATAATATCCATTAAAAGTTCTTGATTTAGAAACGTTTTGAGATTATTTTTGCAGTAGTTGCAGCAGAGGAAGCTATGGAAGAAGATGAATCCATGGAAATGGAGATTGATGAAACAGTTCCAGACACTCCAATAATTGAAAATAAACGTAACAGCGATGATTTTATTGCTTTGATGCAAGGATTAAGTCAGAAACCAGCTTCTGTAACGCAATCTGAAAGTAATATTACTGAGTTGACCCAATCTACAATTACTGTTACTGAAGTACCTTCATCTTCAAATAATGTTTCTGAATCTCTTCCAACTTCAACTACTACTGAACCATCTCGCGCAGAACCCCCAATAACGGTTGCTAATTCAGAGACACCATCTAAACCAATGACTGTTTCTGTTGATGATGATGATATAGAAATTATTGATGTGTCAACACCAACTTCTGTGCCATTGAAAACATATAAACCAAAACGTATTATTGCTGATGATGATGACGTTGTTTGTATAGATGATGATGATGTACAGCAGATTAAAAACCGGCCAGGATTTAGACGTACCGTTTCCGAAATTAAAGAATGCGAAGTAATTGATTTAGTCGATAATAAGAAAGGAAGTGTAAACAGTAAATGCATAAATTATTCATGTAAAAGTGGTGTTGATTTTATGATAGCACCATCATTTTGTTTAACATTTTATCGGGTAAAAAGTTCTGAAAATAAAAAACAAGAAGTATGTCGTGCGTGTTGTGATATTGCCTTGCAACATTTTGATAATTTGGCTAAATCTTTAAAAGAAGGAGATCTCTTGGTGAAACTTGATATTCCCATAAGGAATGATCTTGTTGAAATTGATGATTCTGATTCTGAGAATGAAATGGATGAAGATGATTTGGAAGGAATAGATGAATTTAATCTGCTGTTTTTAAAAGAATCTTTGGAAAAGTGCATCGAAGAAACAATGGAGAAATATAATCTAAAAGAGCATGCTAATGATTCCATGACATATTTAAAAGAAAAAGGGGAAGACATTAAAAGTAACAAAAAATTATTACATGTGTATTAGTAATTTTATTCAATAATTTTTGTCTAGGAAAATACATGGAAGTTGATACGATGTTACATGATGTTCGAAAAAAACTTGATACCATACACCATGATCTTTATGCAGAATTCAAAGTTCGCTATGAAAATTTACCTCCAATTGACATTATGGATGTGTATCATCCCGAACCACATGCAGTTATTCGTTCGTCTGGTAAGATTTATAATTCAGATTTTACTTTTGGTAGTTTGAATTCTGTCTTGCCATTTAGAACCAACACATCAGGCTGAAGTAGAAAGGCGCAGTTTGCGCAAGACAAAACCAATATCATACGTAGAATTAGATGATCCTGGCAGTTCTAATTCTAACAGCCCCATTGTTGACTCTACCCGATCAGAATCAAAAGATTCTGCTATACAAGCAATAGAAATTCCAGTAATACCATCTGATTTACCACCAAAAGGCCCTGTACCAAAACCGCCACTAAAAGTTGGTATGTACCTTAGGTCAATTTGTTCAATTTATTTATTTCATCTATTTGTGCGGTTTGTTTTGTAGGAGAATATTATTATGCTGTTCGTTTCCTTACAATGGGTTCTTGGATACGAGTACGTCTTTCACAAATTATTAAACCAGGATCAATAGTTAATGGACAAGCAGTAACACAAACCATGTATTGTGTCACTTTAGAAAACAAAACTACAAAATATCCTACAAATCGATTGGTTTCTGGTAAAGAAATTGCATATTCCTTTCCATGCCCTGTATTATTAGATGTTGGAACGCGTGTAATTGCAATTTTTCGTGAAACACCTTCAACTGGAGAAAAGAAGAAATTTAAAAAAGAAGCATTTTATCCAGGAATCATCGCTGAGCCATGTTCTTTTACAAATCGCTACAGGTAGGATATAGGCAGTATATCTAAACCCCAATCCCTAAAGTGTATGGTAGCATCCAAAGACAAATTGATAGTGTTTGGTGTAAAAGTTATTGTTTTAGATTAATTTGTTCAACTGGCCTTGTAAAAGCATCTCGTGCAATTGTTACAATGTTTTGCATCAGTTTGAGTAATATCTGTGAAGTAACCATTATGTTTTCCACAACCCTTTACTTCTTTATCATTACTTGTTGGTGTTTCATTTAATATGGATAAGTCTGAAATTCACAAGAGTCAACTTAAAACTCTAGACTAACCATGGAATACAAAGACAACAGAAATAATGCTGCTAAAACTAAATTTATGTGTGCGAACTTGGAAAACAAAACAAAATGAATCGGCCGCAATTTTACACATGCTACCCATCACAGTCATGTTCGTAGTTATCTAGTATGTTTTGATATTAACGTGTTTTCATTTTACATTGAAATGATACTTATGTTTGTGCCTGTTTTTAACATGGTCTTAGTAACCCTAAATCACTAAACTGTACAAACAGATATTTTAGTGCTAAAAGTTCAGTAATGATTCTAGTGTAGTGTAATACACTGATGCTGTATTTGCTAAAGCAAGTACTACTGTCTCACTAACTAAACTCATGTAGACATGCAGTTTAGTACTAAAAGGCAGTAAGAATTAAAAAACAAAACAGTGAACATATGAAATTTGCTAATCAAGGTTTCTTGACAAAAAAATTTGCTCAAATTCATTGGTGATTTATTTATTGACATAACTGTCATAAACCAAAATATGCCAACTTCAAAAATCTAACCTCAAAGCTCAAAATACTCGAGCATCTGTAATTAGATATTGTGTGTTTTAATATTACTCAAACTGCTGCTCAAGCACGAGAAATTCTTTTTTAAATTTAACTGGCGCAAAATTGTAACCATTTTTAAATTATTGGTTGTGCTCAAGCACAAAATTCCTACACTACCTTCTTAAGGTACAATAGTTAGCAAATTATCATTAACTGGATAACAAATACGTAGAAAATCTAAGAATTGACTTATATCAATCCCAAGAATCTGTGGTAGCTATGTGTTCATGGCTTTTTGGGACACCCTGTGGAACCTGGGACCTGTCCAATACACCAGATACACTGCAGCCATGAATGCTTATTGTGCTATAGTTAATATGTAAAATTGTAGTATGTGAAAATGGTTATTTATTTAACAATTGCGGAAAATGTGTGTTCCACAGGAGTGTTATGGAGTTGCAGCATGAACCGACAAGTGCTGTACATCACACAAGTGTGGAATTCACTCAGCATGATCCGAATAATATTTTTTTCCTTACAACAGTTTTAAAAAAAAGTAAATAAGAATTTTCTTAGGCATTAAAACCTTACCTCTCGTGTGTTGCCAGTATCTGTGTGCAAAAAGTAAGTCAATTATTTTTTGTTCATTATTTTTGCCAAAAAATTTCACTTTCTGTAATTGTCATAATGGGTCAATTTCAGTTACTATAATATTATATGAAGGGGACTGTTATTACAATTTCTTTTTATTTTCTTTAGTAGTCTAAATTTTAAAATGTTTTGTTTTAATTATTAATTTCAAGCATCTATGATACTTATTTGATGTATTAAGGTAGTACCGTTGGTTTTAGAATTACTGTTCAGAATTTAGTGAAACTTGGCATATTGGTAGATTATAATAAGATAGTGAACCAGTTAAATTTTTAAAGAGCTACAGAGAACCAGAAAGAAAATATTAATTTAAAAATTTTATGCCTTTAACATTGAGCCTTATGAGAAATTACAGATTTTATTTTATTTCACAAAAAGTATCGTTCAGATTTCAATAAAAATGGGGAAAAATGAAAGAAAAAAAAATTAAACATTTTAGACACTTACAAACAGAGCTACAGAGCATGTGACAATAGTAATTAGCAAAAATGTACTTTTTATTTCGTTGTTGATTAGATGTGGCAACGTCGTAAAAGAGGTTATGACGCGCTTGAAATTTAAACATGCATGCAATGCGAGAGTATGAGTTTTATAGAAATTTTTTATTACAAATAATATGAACGAGGTTTTATTAATACAGATATATTTATTAGATCAAATAACATATAATAAAATATGTAATAAGATATAATTAACTAAAATATTTAAGATTTTTTGGTTATTTTTTTTTCTTTATTTTTGAAAAAATTAAAAATTTTTTCTAATATTGTTTTGTTTTTGGTAACTTTAACAACGCCGTTCTCATCTTTGCCTAAAATTTGTAATATACCAGTATATTTATTTTTTTATGTGCTTCTTCCAGCATTTCGTAAGTCACGTTTGCAACAACCATTTTTTTTTCTAATACCTGTAGATACACAGTCTTTTAATAACTTTAATTCTTTCATAGCAATAGGCAAGTTCTGCAACAATTTTATTTTTTTACAAGCATCGTCCTAACTAAAAAAAGAACCAAGTAAATCATCCATTCTGATACGATGTCAGTCAATGATAATAAAAATTTGCAATACATACAAAACATATTTTTTCCCAATGTTTTTAAATGAATAATTCGACGACCATCAATATCATCAAATGTATCAGTATTAATGTTTACTTGAGTGTTTACATTAATTGTAAGGTTAGGTGACACGATCTTTTCATGGTTGTTTTTTAATTTATTTGCTAGCGCAACTTGTTGCAGTCTTTTCTCGTATTTTGTTTTTGTTACTCTTTTACCTCTCCAACGAAATATTTTTTTAGTGTGTTTTAATGATTTTGACTCTGACGTTTTGGCAAACATATGTGAAAAGCTGATAACTTGTGAGTGTTTGCGCAATAGCTTTTTGTGCAGTGTTTAATATTTTGAGTGAAACAGAGTTACTGTAAACATACTTCTGTCTTTTTCGCTTTATCGCGGCGTTGCCTGATCTAAATACTACAGAAATCAAACGAGCCAGTGCACACATTTGACACTTGCAATATCGACGGTACTACCTTAATGTATTAAACTAATTGGTAACTGCCTATTGCCAAAGACTTTTGCAGGGACTGTCGTTACAGTATAAAACATACCTCTTTTTTATAAAAATAAGAATGTGCAAAATCTGAGTCAAATTATTCACTTGGTCAAAAGTTAGAGAAAACAGGTAAATCTGACGTCATCTTCTAGTCCCCATAATTCTTGAACAAGTTGACATAGAAAAAGGATTTCCATATCAATTGCCATCAGTTTGCCCATGAATACTACCATATATAGGGTGTTGTGATATACAGTTAACTAAGTCCACAATAACATGTTGTGGAATATTTAAGTAGACTAGTGTTGGGAGTTAGTTATATTCTTTTTAGAATTTAAGAAACTTTCATGAAAATTTATGTTATATTTCCATATGCTGCATAAACCCTGAGAATTTTGAGAATTTAAAAGAATTTCTGAAATAAAGAGAATATTTCAAATTCTGCGAGATTTAAGACATTTCCGCAGAAATGTTGAAATATTCTTGCTGATTTTGAGAAATTCTTATTTGATTAACGATTGTGGAACCACTTGACTAAATTGTCGAGCCATTATTGGAGAATGAGTTTTCTGGCGAAGCTGATATCAATGATATTTATATTCCTGAAGGTGTTGAGATAGTTGAGAACATCAAAGTTTCTGAGAATGTTGAAAATGTAACGTCTTTTTCCCTTATGTTACAATCTAACACCTTAGAAGAGAACACTTCTGCCTTAAAAGTGGCATAATTATTAACTTAGAGCCGGTCTTTTCACCTTCTTGTAAAGTCATTTTTAAATTTATCTGCCTGTAACTAAAAAATCTGTCTTTTCACTCCCTTTCACATTAAATTTGTCTCGTAAATGAGTTTATCTGGTTTGTAACTTACAAGGTAGTTGCACCACCTTATAACTATTTAAAAGTTATATTATAACCTCTAAAAAAGGATTTGTTATTGTTGGGAAATTGTCGTCACATATTAATCACAACGTTTTTGATGAAAAATTGATAATTCTATAATTATTCTATAATTCAGTCTTTACAAAACAAATATCTGGAATAGAAGTGGTAGGTAAGGTAGAATAATGTAATATAGTATAATACCACAAGGGTATAAAAGTTGTATGTGAGATAATGATAATACATAAATAAGTAAGCATTAACATAATTGGAGATAAAGAGCAAATATATTATTGGAATGTGACTTAATGAATGTAGTTAATGCAATCATACCATAGAAAGACCACGAACAGATTACATGAATAAATGGAATGATGAGTTTATAGAATGTAAATAAATAAATAAATAAAAAAATTTATATTTTATTGCATTGAACACATGTGATTTTACGGATTTATAGGTTATGTCAAATTTGTTATTTTTGGTGCACATTTGGGCTACGTTCAGAAATAGAGAAATGAGTGAGTGATAGTAAGGTGAAGGGCGACTGCCGTCACTAGCAATGGGATATTGGGTTAACCTTTATTTCTGAACGACATTCGCAAGCGAAGTGCAATGAAGTGTGAATGTGATGATGCTAATGCTAATATTGCATTTCTACTATAATTATTGTTATTATGTGACATGATTATATTTATGATGACAGCCAAATTATAGTCAGTTAGGTTAGAAATGACGTTCACCCGTTGCTCATCTTAGTCCTGATTGGGTAGACAAAAGCGTAACATTAGCGTTATCCCAATGACTTACTGAATGAGAGCGAGGGTGAGGCTTCTCTCAATCACCTGTATTTCTGAACATGCAGAGTGACACAAAGGTTACACAAACTTCACTCTGGGTGTGATTCTGAACGTAGCCTTGATGTTTTATTTGCTATCATTGTTTAATACACACAAGTTCTTATGATATTTCTCTCTACTGGACTGGATATAAGTGATGCCAACCTCCGTTCATGACAATAAAATGGCTTTTAACTAAAAATCGGATTTACCTATTTGAAAAGATGCATTTTGTTACAAACCAGATAAATCCGCCTTTTAAATTGAACTTTTAACAAAAAGAGAGTTTACAAGAAGGTGAAAAGTGTTTTCTTAAATTCTTGGAATTTTTCTGAAATTTCCAAAATATTTCCAGAAAATTCTCATAAATTACATATATTCTCAAACTTTCTTTTAAATTCTTTAAAATTTTTGAAGCTTTCAGAGAATTTTACACAAATTTTAAATTCTCAAGAATTTAATAACACTAATTTAGACGCAACGATTTTATTATTTATTTTATTCAGATTTACTTTGTGGAACTCCATGTTAATAAAATTATAATAATTAAAACAAATTTCACTTATAAACCTTAAATTTATTTGCCTGACGCATTTTGATATTAACACATTTTCAGAGGCATAAATAAAGATTTTATACTGCCACAAATCAAATTAGAGTTAGAGATATAAATAAACAAATAAGCAATTACATATTTTCAACATTTTTTCAGATATCTTATATTTTTTGATGATGGTTATGCTCAATATGTTGATCATAAGTTTGTACATCTTATATATGAATCATCGAAAGATGTGTGGGAAGACATGCATATTGACTCACGTCCATTCATCAAGAAATATTTGGAATCATATCCGGAGAGACCTATGGTAAAATTACGTAAGGATCAGACAGTACGGACTGAGTACAATGGTAAGAACAATAAACCAAAATATTTACTTGAGTTTATAAAGTTTATACACATGTAAATTAGAGTCTATTATAATGTACTAGGTGCATAATTAATATGCTTGGCGTGTCAAACAGATAGAGAGATAAAGATGCATGATCAGCCGTGATTGTAGAAAGTGGCATTTCTATTGGTCAGGCAAGAAAAACAGCACCCCATTCACACCACTTGTTTTGTAGGAGGTGCTACCAACTTGAAGGAATCTTTAGTTTTTTGGGAATATAATGGGGGTTACATGTGGTCACTCTATCTGTTCAGCACAGCATATACAATGCAGTCTTCTTAAATATAGGAAAAAGTTAATTATCTTGTGCTCGATAACATAAACAATTGGTAACAAATTGAATAGTTACTTACTTGTTGACAATAATCATTTGCTAACTTAACAATGATAGTTAGGGTAACACGATTTAATCAATGAGTAACTTCTAACAAACTTTTATGTTGCACATTTCTTCATTTAATCACTAGGTAGCTATCAATGAATGAGTACCTAATGTTTATGTTACTGACAAAATAATTAAAACTTTGCATAATAAATAACAAAAGCAAAAAGATATTTTAGTGTAACAAATATTGCCATATACATTACTAGAATGTCATCAAGCTTATAAGAACTCCAGAAAATATGTTAATTAATTTTCATAATGCACAATGATGACAGATTCTATTTGTTGTTGTTTTGTGACTGAGGCTGTGGTTTCCTTGGACCTTGTGATTTTACTGTCAACTAGAATTAAACATGTCCATCAATTTCTTTTGCATTCAAGTTCAGGGAAGGGAAATTCAGAAAATAGGAAAACATTTGTGAAGATGAAACTCCTGAATTGAATACAAATAGCTGTAAATGCTGCCCTATGAGGAAACTCATATTGAAACAAAATTATTTATAAGAATTCTTACAAACACAAAAAGCAATAATGAATAGTTATTCTGTGCAACTAGGATCTCATAATTCAGTTTTTTCTGTATTTAAAACTTGAAACAAATTTGATTATAATAACAAAATATTCCAGGAAAGTGGTGGTTAACAACTGTAATGAATATAGATTGTTCTCTAGTACAAATGTTTTTTGAAGCATCAAGTCGTATAGAATGGATTTATCGTGGATCGACACGATTGAATCCAATGTTTAAAGAAGAACTGGCAGCTTCAAATCGAAATAACAAGTCTAGAATCCCTCGGCAATTCAATGTAAATATTAACAGGATTTTGTTTTTGATATATTAACTGTAGATTGTAATTATAGGAAACTGGTCCGTATGTTCAGTACACTCGTGAACCACAAAAGACTCAACAGCCGCAGCATGGTGAATCTGTAAGAGCAGTCGCTCGTAAAAGTACTTCGAGGCCAATTATGCCTCCTAATAAAGTTCAAACAGTACCATTTTTACCAATATCTTCCAATGTAAATAACATTCCAGCACATACTCCACCTCCCAGTAAAGTGGTGGTGAGTGTTCCACTTTGTGTTGTTTGTTCTGGGCTCGGTTTTTGTTATGCATGCATGTTTAGTTTATATAATTTAAGTTTATTAGGTTAATTGCAAATTGATATCTGAATAAACCTTAGTTAAGTGTAGACCACAGGACAAACTTCTATTACTAACACAAATCACCAAAAAAGCTGTGAAGATTTGGTTTTATGGCTTAAAACGGAATTTGTACCATAATTTTATTATAATTTGACATTGTAGTGTTTTGGTTGTGCTATTTGATAGATTTTATAACTTTCCTTGCTAATACACAGTGGTTTACAGAAATGTACTAACTTATACAGGGTGTTTCAAAAGAAAAAGTCAGTACGCCAGGAGGTGATAGAACATCAAAAAATAAGTGTACTTTGCTGAAGAAACTTATATTTTTGAAAATTCTTAATTTTTGAGATACAGGCTGTTAAGAATTTTACAAAAAAATACTTGTGTTTAATATCTCCACGACAATGTGAGCTATTTAGTTGGAAGTTTTCTACATGGCTTTTACTACAGAAGATCTAGGTTTTTATAATATTTTACAATATTGATCTTCTTACCATGGGCAGAGATTTAGGAAGGAGCAGTCACATTTCAGCAAAAGAAATCTTATGCCACTGAAAAATGAATTTATTCTGATGTTTTTGAAATCTATATCCAATTTATTAAAAAAGTCATTCTTGCTTTTTCCTTGTTTACAAGTAATTTCCTTAAATCTTACAAACATGTTGAGATCTGCTGTTTTCTCTGAGTAATTATCCAAAAACTTGAGATATTAAGATGCAGCTTTTTTTTATGTTTGGGGCTACATGGTGTATGCCATTATGCAGGTTTTCATAGTTCACAATCTTTCATGGGCAGAAATTGATGGGGAGATACTTTTAAGATTACTTGAAATTTACACAACTATTCCCGTTATCAAAACTTTAGACCATTTGAATTCCATTTCAATGAGCTACTGAAAATACGTTAAAAAATAAATTATGATTTTTGCGTTATAATTTCTTTTAACTTTTAGTATATTATTTCTGAAACCACCTTGTATACAGTGTGTCCAAGATAAGGATGCACAACATGGGGATCTTGGAAACGGTAAAAGATACAAAATTGGTTAAATGGGATGAAAGTTGGCTATTCATAGGACACTTTTGTTGCCGTTTGCAAAATCTAGATATCTTGCATAGTTTCAGAGATATAGTACAACGTTTCGGTTTCCAGTAACCATCATCAACCTCATTTTTTTAAATAGGCGGAAAAACAATTGAAAATCATTTTTGATAGCTCTTGTTGTAACAATTCTAATGATGTAAACATGATAGGATTATTTTGATTTCTTATGCTATAAATTAATGCATTCTGCAGTATCCTAGCCTGCACGATCACCTGATCTAATACCGTTAGATTTCTTTCCTCTGGGGTTATGTCAAGAATCATGTGCTCAACCAAAATTTTGAAGACGAACAGCAATTATTACAGTTGGTCACAGCAGTGTTCAACACAAAAAAATTAAAACCAAAATAACCTTATTATGTTTACATCATTAGAATCGTGACAACAAGAGCTATTGAAAACAATTTTTAATTAGTTTTGCGCCTATTTAAAAAAATGAGGTTGATGATGGTTACTGGAAACCGAAACGTTGTACAGGAATTTTGCTAGCGTATTTTAATAGAGAACAAAAAGTGGCAATGAAAAAGTGGTTTTAGTTTTCCGATATCTCTTCAAATAAAGAAAAGAAAAAATAATGAAAATCGAGAAATCTACTTTTTTTAAATATCTCTGAAACTGTCCAAGTGATTTTGCAAATGCCAACAAAAAGGTCCTATAAATAGCCAACTTTCATCCCATTTAACCGATTCTGTATCTCTTACCGTTTCCAAGATCCCCATGCTGTGCATCCTTATCCTGGACACACGGTATAGTATGTAATTAACTTTGTTGTACATATATGCTCTTCTATTTACTAATATAATACACAAGAATGTGTAGAATAAGGTTGTGGTATGTGGTGTGTTGCTTGGCTTTTTGTTAGTATTAGTGAAATAATAAAGAATTTCAACATAATCAACAAAATCATTCTAATGAAATTATGTCTTAATAAACTCAGCAGTTTCTTTCATTTAAGATATTTCTGATTTTGTAGTACTTCACACCCCGAGCACAAGTAAACACAAAAACTATTTATGAAGACCACACCTGTTCACCCAAGTGCAAAAGATTCATATCATATGATATTACAAAACTTAAGGGTTATAATCCATTGTCAAAACCTTTACTCTGTGGTTGGAACCGTATAACATACAGGTACAGGAATAGAAAGGAAATCAATTACAAAGCTCCATGTGGACGATTTATTCGTAATATGACTGAACTTCATAAATACCTCCGTATGACTCAAAGCGAAATGACAGTCGATCTATTTGATTTTGATAATTGGGTTCATTGTTTAGCTGAATTTGTATTGGAAAGAAACTCGACTATTAACAGAGATATGTCAAATGGTGAGGCTTATAATTTCTATAGCTGTTCAGTTAAAATCTTAATATTTCTGATTATTATAGGGCTGGAAAATGTTGCAATTCCTGTAGTAAATTATGTTGATAATGATATAAATAGCTTTTGTAATTATTCTATTAAACGTGAACCAATGGAAGGAGTACATTTGAATGTTGATCCTGAATTTTTATGTGGATGCGATTGCGAAGATGATTGTGAGGTTAGATTCTTCATCTTGTTAATATCTTTACTGTTATAAATTAAATGATTCTTGTTTTCTTTTGCAGGATAAACAAAAATGTCAATGTTGGCAATTAACCTTACAAGGCTTACGATATTTACCAAAAAATACATCTGCAGAACATGTTGGCTATACATACAGGAGGTTACCAGAACCAGTTATAACTGGCATTTTCGAATGCAATTCACGGTTGGTTATCTTTATTATTTTTATCTGGCTAGTTGTATTTTAAAATAGTATAAGTCATAATTAATTGAAAGAAACAAGACTTCCCATAAGAATTACAAAGTGAGGATAATATTTTTATTTTTTGAGAATATCTAAAGATTGTAAATCATTTATTTATGAAGGGGAATCTCCAAAATAAGTAGTAGTAGTAAGTAGTAAAACAGTTTTAAATTATTCATTATGTATGTGATTGAGAATCATTTTTCTCATGTTGTCATATTGTATTGAGAGTTCAGAATCCCACTACAGATGTTAGAAAATTCTAGAATTGCCAGGTTAAAACAAAGCAAAAACACATCCATTTCAGTACCATAGATACGAGATACAGTGTGTTTGTTCAAACAGGGCCAAGCCTGTATCTTTGTTAATATCTACAATAGAAAAAAACCTTGAATAAAATCTTAATCACACAAATTAGTCAACTAAATGGTAAATGTGTGATGGTACGTTTTTTGTTTCTCTTTTAAGTAGAGTATTTTCTCCTCTTTCTGAATATGTAAAAATATATCACAAAATAATATTACAAAATTTCTGGGATAAATGAATATCAATTTGAACAAGGTTAATATTATCATATACCAAAACAAACAGTAAGTGGAAATCTAACAATTATCTGGAAGATATCTCACTGGTGATTAAGTGTGAACAATGGTTTCGACAAGATGGAGTTCCTCCTCTTAAAGGAAGAAATATTTGAAACATCTTAAACTTTCAAATTTAGAAATAACTGGATAGCAAATAGTAACCCTATCATCTAGAATTCTTTGTGTGGGATGTATCAAGCAACAAGTTTATGCTCTATTAGTTGCAACTCACTGTTCAGCTCAGCTCTATACTGTTCGTAGCATATCAGGAGTAGATTTTCCAGAATAATAACCTAAACTTATTGCTTGATACATTCCCACATAAAGAAATTAAGAATTGATCAGCCAAGTAACCTAGCTGACCAAAGGATTTGCCATCCAGGTATTTCCAAATTTGAAATTTAAGATGTTCCAAACATTTCTTTCTTATGAGGAATCGCATCTTGTTGAAGCCATAGTTTACACCTAATCACCAGTCATTCTCTACAGGGTGGCTGAAAAATCGTTCACTAGCCTATAACTATTTTATTTTTAAAGATATGAAAAAAAATGCAAAGGAGAAAGTTGTTTGATGTAATAAGAGGCATAATATCGTGCATTGAAAGAAACCCCAACGCCTACTGTTTTCGCGTAACGTCAACTAACTTTAAGTGTTTAAATGGAACACCCTGTATATTTCTCAAAATTCTGAATACACCTGAAATTCTGTTTTCAACCATATAACATACATAACGATTTTCTTGAAGTCTTGGCCTACAAGATTGCCTGATTTATCAATTCTGGATTACTTTTTATGGCGCTTTTTAAAGCATCATGTTTATGTAACTCCATCAGCAAGTCTAAATGAGTTGAAAACTAAAATTACTGCAGCTATAGCATTAGTTACGCCAGAAATGTTACAACGCTGTAGGCATAATTTAATTCTCAGAGCAGAAAGATTTTCAGTTTTAACTTATTTCAAATTAAAGTTTAATGTGCTCAATATAGGTGTCCCCAAAAACTAAGGTTTATTTTTTTAACTCCACTCTTGCATTTGCTTGAATAGTCCAGTCAAATGGTCAGAATAAAAGGGTTTTTAAAACATTTTGGGTAGGCAGTGATGTTTTTTTTTGCAATGTGTAGGGGGGGGGGTTCAGTGGTGAGTATAAAACCAAGTTTTCAGGATGCCACCCTAACCCATTTGGCCGCCATCTTGGAAGAAAGGGTGTAAACAGTTTTTCAGCTATATCTCTGTAATCGCGAGTCTCACAAAAAATTTGTAGAGAGCTTTTTTGTACAGAATTGAATTCTCTACAACCATTGTTGATAACTTTTTCACGTAGCAGTAATAATAAAACAATGCATTTAAATTAAATTAAAAAATCTTGTTAGCTTTTTTGCAGGTGCAGTTGAAACATGGCAATCTGAATTTTGAGTCAATTTGGAACTTAGTCATTTTTTAATACTAAAATAATGCGTGTTTTAAATTTTCTTCGTTATTGTTGGTAACATTGAAATTATACTACCATTATTGGAGGTTTTGAAACAAGCAGGAAATTTTATCAACAGTGACATTTTGTCCTAAGACCAATAATAAAAAAGTTTTTCCTCTTGTATATCCCATTGCTTTACACTCTGTATATTTATTAAAGTAAGTATTATTTTTATTGTCACCACTACGTGAAAAAGTTATTAACAAAGGTTGTAGAGAATTCAATTCTGTACAAACAAGATCTCTACAAATTTTTTGTGAGACTCGCGATTACAGAGATATAGCTGAAAAACTGTTTATACCCTTTCTTCCAAGATGGATGGCGACTAAATAGGTGGGGGTGATATTCGGAAAACTCGGTTTTATACTCACTGTGGACCCCTGTACATATTGCAAAAAAAACTCTGCATACCCAAATTGTTTCAGAGAATTACTATATGACTGGACTAGAAGTACAGTTATCATTTTTGTGCACTGACTCGTTTGAATTGAGAACTAACCCATGTACAAAATTGATAACTGCCCTTTAAGCAAGTGTGGGAGTAGAACAAAAAGGGAAACATGAGTGTCCCATATTTTCTGGGATACCCTATAGCTTAGTAGTCAAGTTACAAAACTGTCTATAGTAATATAAAATATCAGATAATGACACTTCATATGCCAAAAACCTAAACTTCAACACTATCAACTTTGGATGAATGGTGAATAAGTCAGTGTTTTCCGAAGTGGTTTTGCAAAAAAGTCCTGGAGTTTCATATGATAAGGTATCTTAATAAAATCTTTTTATATAAAATGGTGTATTAAATTAGGGTGGATAGGGATTGTAAAATATAATACCCTAGATTCTACTGTGTTTGGAACATCATATATGGGTCCCCCAACAAAATAAATTTGAAGACTATCTAAACTGTCTACTTAAAAATTAACCATTCAAATTGTAACTGAATGTGTCTATTGCTAAATTTTGGTAATAAAATGTTCTAGATGCAAATGTGCAAAAACATGTCTCAATCGAGTTGTTCAAAATCCACTGCAATTGAAATTGCAAGTTTTTAAAACAAATAATCGAGGTTGGGGCATTCGATGTCTTAATGACATCCCTCAGGGAGCTTTCATTTGTATTTATGCTGGTTCTATTCTTACTGAGCAAATGGCCAATGAGGTAATGATCTTTGTACTTGTATATGATCTTTTAGTTGAACAAGTACTTGTTTTTCTTTTTATAGGGTGGAAAGAATTATGGTGATGAATATTTAGCAGAGCTCGATTACATTGAAGTTGTTGAAAAGATGAAAGAAGATTATGAAGAAGATGTAGTAGAAGAAGCTGGTGGTAGACCAAATAATCAAAATCGAGAAGAATCAGCAGATGAAGAAGAAGAAGAAGAAGATAAGATGGGGGATGTACGTATATTTAACAAGAAAAAAGTTGGAGAAGAGGATATGGACTTTTTGCCTTCTTCACATGTTCCTAAAGGAAAAGATTCATCCTATAAGTCAGTTGCCTTCTTTTAATTGTCTATATGAAAGTAGTAATTGGTTTGCTCTTTTTGTTATAGGACAAGATTACGTAAACGAGATGAAGGTAAAGGTGATGAGAAAGGAAGATCAGATGATCAAGATAAAAATTGTAATGATGAGGATGAGTGTGTTACAATAAGTGATGATGAAGATGGTGGTGTGTAAAAAAGCTTAGTTTCTATTATAAATGTTAATATCCATTTTTTTAGCTTTTCGAGAACCATCTAGTTTTTATCCAAAGAATGAGTCAAATCTGGACGATTCACGCCCATCTAAATATAAATCTGTTAGAGAGATGTTTGCAGAAGATGAATGCATTTATGTAATGGATGCCAAGGTTACTGGAAATATTGGTCGATTCTTAAACGTAAGTTGTAACATTTACATTTCTTTTTTAACTTTTAAATTATTATTATTCTGCTTTTGATAAATTGGCATATGCAGTCATGTAATTGTTGGTATTTTTGTTTCAGCATTCATGTTCACCAAATGTTTTTGTTCAAAATGTATTTGTTGATACACATGATGTACGCTTTCCATGGGTTGCATTCTTTGCACTTACATACATAAGAGCAGGAACTGAACTTACTTGGAACTACAATTACGATGTTGGTAGTGTACCAGGCAAGATATTGTACTGCCATTGTTCATCTCAAGAATGTAGAGGAAGATTACTATAATTCTTTGTGAATAATATTTAATTTTAAGAAATCATCTTTTAAATTTTTTTAATAATTTAAAAATAAACATTTAAGACAGTACACTTTAAATATTTTATTATTTAATAAAAAATACACCTATGCACACAAATATATCAAGATATCACTTAAACATTTAATCTTTTTCATATCGACAATTTTTTTTTAAAAAACTCTTAATATCTAATCTAGTAAAAAATTAAATGCACTCTATACAATTTAAAAAAACCACTATGGAAGGAAGCTGTTACACAAAACAGATTAAATACTTAGTATTTTTTTAATACTTTTTTGAACGCATCCACAATAATAAAATGGACAATCTTCAATATAAGTAGCAGTCGTTGTTTAGTTTTAAAATTATGCAAGAAGTAGCTGTTTAATTTCGTTGCTTTCTGCAGAGTCTAAGTAAGTTGTTCCATCTGGTGCAACACCATCTTTTTTAGCACCCTAAAAGTCATTACATATTGTGGTAGGTATAACTATTATTAATGCACATACCTTTTCTAACAATAATTTTACACAGTCTTTATGTCCTTCCCATATAGCAGCTAAAATCGCTGTTATGCCATGCTTGTCCTTTGACTAGAAATGATTTTAAAAGTGTAATCTTACAAAAACAATAACTACAAGTCGAGACTTACATTTACATCAGCACCTGCCGTAATCAAATATTCTATAACATCTGCTTGGCCATAATCGGCTGCATATAAAATTGGAGGGCGTCCATCGATTTCTTCGTTTACATTAACAGCCTGTAAAGTTAAATATGTGATAAAACTTATTATTAAAGGAATATAAGTAATTAATGAATGTGAATAAATACTTTAAGGTTATGTGTGAAATTCATACGTATATTTTGTTTTGTTAACCTTTTTCTCAACAATATCCTTTACTTGTTCTAAATCGCCGTTCTTTATTCCCCAAACTAATTCACTCATTTTTGTGCTATGTACTTCGATTGGCTTCTACCGAAACGTTCTTTGACACTAGTTTGACAGTTGTGTCACTGCTTATGACAGCTTTTGGGTGGTTATGGTGGTGATTATTGGTGTTTTCCTATTGGTGATTATTATTGCTATTATTACAGTGCGACCACCCACATGTTATTAACACAGAGGTAGAGTCCCGATTGTAAGTTGCTTGGGTTTCGAAATTCCTGACAGCAACAGCCGTTCTAGCGCAGGAAAACCGATCGTTTTTTGCTGAGCTGCAACGACTATAATTAGCCCCGAACGCCAACATTTGAATACAATCAGTTATAACTGAGGCCCCCAAAAGTAGTAACAAAAATGAAAAAACTATGTAATTAAATTATCAAATTTTAACAACAAATAATGTTTACAAGATAATCACGATTTTATTATGAATATGGTCAACAAAACACCCCATCAACCGCTGAGTAATCTCTGGCGAAAACAGGAAACACAGAAAAAAAACTCCATGGTTCGTTTAACAACTTTGTCAGTGGCGTAGTCAGGGCTGGGCAGTATTTGAAATACATTTTTGACGTGTATTTTGTATTTTAAATGCTTATTTTTAAAGAGGTATTTTGTATTTCAAATACAAATTTTAAACTATTTTTTGGATTTTTTTCAATCAGACTTCTAGAAGAAAGTTACGTATAACAATAGGTTAAATTAATCGAAAATAAAGTCGTTCTTTTACCTGTCCGATAAAAATGTTTAGAGCCTTACTATTTCTCAAAGGAAATCAGAACTTTACTAAATTTTGAATTGAACACAGACACTTGATTGGTTTGTTTCTGTATAACTTAACAATTCCAACCAAAGAATAGTGTACGTACCATAGGACTAAGGTGCCTCTTAATCCCTTGTGTGATTCACATTCACCTTCAGGATTAAAAGAATCATTTTAATCCCATGGTATTGTAACGCGCCATCCCTCGAATATTCTAGAAAAAATCCCGAACAGTCTCGAACAAGCTGGTCGAATGTACCGGCGAAATCTCGAGCTATTCAGAGTTTTCCACAGTCGAATGTTCGAGAAAGAACGGGACCTTTCTGGGCTCATCAAGAACCACGCGGAAACGAATATAAGGCTGCGTTGATCGAGCCTAGAGCAGTTCTACAGTCAATCAGCTAGTAGTTACGAACGAAATAAATTCTAATTAGTGATAAATAAATTCTTCTGTACATAATTAAATAAATAATACTAAACTAAGCAAAAATAAATATTAAAAATAAATACGTTTTTGTCAAAACGTAACAATTGATGTCAGGTGTGAAATTTAAAAATTTAAAACAAAAATAATTTGTGAATGCCTACCACAAGATCTGCCTCAGCTAAAATGGATAACGAATTAATTAAGATCTTACAAGAACTTAAGCAAACTATGGAAAATAACCAACTAGAAATTAAACAAGATATGAATTCAAATATGGACAATATAAAAAGTGAAATTAAAGGGGAAATAAATAACGTGCAAAGTGAACTTAAAGAAGAAATGAATTCGAATATGGAAAATATAAAAAGTGAAATAAATAATTTGCAAACTGAAATTAAAGGGGAAATAAATAATGTGCAAAGTGAACTTAAAGAAGTTAAAGAAAAAATGAATGTAAAAATGGAGACAATGAAAAAGGAAGTTACAGAGGAAGTTGATGGATTATATCAAAAATATGACGAACTACAACAAAAATTTGCTATGTTCACTATGGGTCAAGTCGTGGAAGAAAGTGTAGACGCTCGCAGCGAGATACCTGAAGATATACAACTTCCACCTGCGGAACGGGTGATCCACGAACAACCTTTGGCGGTTATTGGAAGCAATGGTACGCTGAAAAATCATGTTCAGCCTCCAATTTTCGATGGAAAGATAGCCTGGTCCACTTATTTAATGCAGTTCGAAGCGGCTGCTGTTACTAATAAGTGGAGTGAAAAAAAAGGCAGCGTCTCTGATAGTGGCTTTACGTGGAGATGCCCTGGATGTGATACGTACGATTCCGTACCACTTGCGAGAAAATTTCAAAGAGTTAGCATCACGATTAGATATGCGTTATGGAGATAAACACCTCCAGCAAGTATACTACGCGCAACTGAAAAGTAAAATGCAGAAACCGGCAGAGAGTTTACAAGAACTCCAAGCGGACATAGAGCGTTTGACTACGCTAGCATATCCAGAGGCTTCGCAGATTTTTCTTGAGCAGCTGGCTGTCCAAACCTTTATCGACGCTGTTTGAGATTCTGAAACCCAACAGGCTTTGAGACTTGTTAGGAATAACCAGGATCAGGAAAACTAGTATGAGTCGATGCGAAGGGGCGAACGTCAACCTCCTTAAATCATGCCCCGGAGATTATCATCCAAGTGGCTTCGTTACAGTATCAACCAGACAGTTTTTACATCGATGGCAGTATTTTTGAGAAGACATGTTCGTTACTGATCGACACGGGAGCAACAAGGACAATAATCCGTCCTGATATTGTTGAAGATAGAGAGTTACAGCCATCAAGAGTTCGGTTGAAGACCGCTACGGGTGAGCATACCTATGTTCTTGGGGAACTGATGGTGGAAATGGGAATTGGTTTCAAGAGTTGCACGCATCGGGTGTTGGTAGCGGATATAGCTGACAAAATTATCCTGGGAATGGATTTGTTGAAAAAGTTTGGGTTTACATTAGATATGAAGAATGGAATGCTTCGAGCAGATAACAAAGAAGTCTCTATGCACCAAAAAGACGACGAGTTGCTTCGAGTAATGTATGTCGATGACGTTACCCTGCCGGCGCGAAGTGAGAAGGTTATTATGGCCCGAACAGATAGAAATCTTCGGGCAGGTTCTATGGTGGCCTGTAATGTTATTTTAAAATTCGCACTAAATCCGCCCCTGTCTTTCAATTTCGTTCGGATATTTGTTTTTTCTGACGCGTAATATTTAAATTATTTCATTCTATGAACGGATGTTTGTTAAAATTTTATTTTAAAAAATTGATAACTTTGTGGTCTCGACTTCTGGGCTCCAGCGGACGTGCCGTTTGTTATTTTTCCAATATCAAGATCCAGACGTAAATATAAGGTTCCTGGAATCTTAGTCGCGAATGCTGGAGTCACACGGTCTTTGTTAAGTCAGGTTCAGGCTGAAAATCTAAGGAGTGGAATTTTTCATTGCCTCATAAGAATACTAGCATTTTGACCTGTTAGGTCGTGCATCTGGCTTCCCAACCCCACTCCGGTAAGCGCAAGCTGCGTGACAGGAGACGCAGAGAGAAGAGGGATTACGTTGGTACTTTGTGATTTTCTCGAGGAGTCGAAATTTGGACACCGTGGAACGCGGGTGTTCACCGCGACCTCCCGGGTCCAAGCGGACCCGGTGCTTCTCGCGTTTTGTTTCGATCTTTAAGTGTGGCGCACGGTTAATTTCGACATTTTAGTGGCTGTGAATTTGCTTTAGTTTTCTATTTGGTTTATGGTTTATGGGCGTTAATTTGCATTTTGAGTTAATCCTCGAGGGAAGCCTCTTTGAGGATTAAAATATTGACGCATCATTGTGCGGATGAACGTAAAAATTCATATGCTGAAAGGTATTACCTGTATTTTTACTAGTATGCGGAGATGAACGACAAGCTCATCGTCCCTGTCTTCATTAGAAGGATCGTGTAAAGAAGTAACCGTGTCGAGCCAGTTATTTGGGAATTATTTAGTCCCACTTTCTTCTTGAGTTTTGGTTTAGTCATTAGGAAAATCTCCGTTATGTACCTGGTGTTCTTCAACTCCGCTATCTTCGTCATACTCCCTGGCTGATGGAATCAATATCCCATCTTCAGTGTCCATCGAGAAATCTGGTATTCTCTTCGTTATTAAGAAAATTAAGGTTTTGTGTTTGTGGAAGTTATGTGTTTAAAAATTTATTGTGGTTGGAGCCATGCCTTCTCGCAATTAAATTTAGTGTAAATTCAATTCTTTTGTATTTGGAAAAGTTGCTGGAAACTCAAAGGACCTCCAGATTTAGAGTATGTTGTTTTGTTCAAATGCTTTGAGTATTTAACGTTAATGTTTGGTTTATTTTAATGTTAGAAAAGTATCTTTATAGTGTATTCTTTCCGGAAAAATCTAGGGAAAACAATAGGTAGTTTAAATTCTATAGTAATCTTTCGAACGTTTTCTTTTTGTTTGAAGTAATACAAGTTCATAAATTCTAAATTTATTAATAGTTTTAAATCATGTTCAATTTTGTTTGTTTAGAGGGGTTTAATACAATAAGTATTTTGCGATTTAATGATTTCTAAACGCATTTATTTGAAGGGTCCTTCAGACCTAATTTTTATGTAGTAATTGTCATTTTATTATTTGATGTTTGTAAAGTAATAATTTCTTCAATCAGCCATATCATTTTGAATCTTTTTGTGAATGTTTATTTTACTCGATTTCAAAGCATAATAATAAATTCATGTAGTTTAACTTTTGTGTTCTTATTTCTAGGAGTTTGTTTTTGTTTTATAAGCTTATTTAGGTGCCGTGATGATGAACCTTGGCTTCTAGCAACCATAATATTTGATTTTGTGAATAAAGCTTTGTTTATAGTTTTGAGAAACAAGAGAGAGGCTGGAGATTTATTAAGTTTATTTTATTTTAAGTTGCGGAACCAACAAAGGTTCCTTGGTAAGTAAAAGAGAATACAATTTAGTTCCCGGACACGATTTTGAAGTGTTTATCTACAGGGTGGTATTTTGGGTGGACCCTATATACAGCGTGTTCGTCGGTGTGGGGACAGGTCGACGAATTACATCGTTTTGTGTGGCACTGTTTCCTGGCGCCCTTTTGGTATCTCTTTTAGGCTTTTCAGCTAAAAGCTAAGTTTTAGGCTCAGGTAAGATCATCAAAGCCTGGGTTATTTACTATTTTGAAACCTACTCCCGTCTTCGACATGAGCTATGGGCTTGAACATCTACCGATATCTGGCTTTTACGGGACTTGTGCATACTTCTGGGCATTTTCCCGTTACATGCCTTAGAACCGGATTATGCCGACAAAGACATTGGAAGAGGTATTCTGATTGGGAAAGTGTTAATGAATGTGAAAGAACTAACGCCTATTCGATTAATGAATGTAAACAATTTTCCAATGTCATTGAAGAAGAGCACCGAAATCAGTTCTTGTGTGCCGGTATCCTCTGTAGTACGGTGCACGAAGACAAGTGGAGTTCTTTCGTCTTCCGGAAGCTCGGTAAACGTAGAAGCAATGATCACAGCTTCTTGTAAAAATTTAACTCCAAGCCAAAAGACTAGGGTGCAGGAGTTAATTGGTCGTTACAAAGATGTATTTGCTCCTGATAAAGGACTGGCGGGTAAAACCAGTGTGGTGACCCATAAGATCAATACGGGAGATGTTCAACCGATACGACAACGTCGAAGAAGGTTACCATGGGCGAAACGAGAAGAAGCGGAAAAGATTATCAAAGATATGGCTAGCCAAGGTGTCATCGAACCTTCAAACAGCCCTTGGGTATCACCCGTCGTCTTGGTAAAGAAGAAAGATGGTAGTACACGATTTTGTGTCGACTATAGGCAATTAAATAGTGTCACCAAGAAAGACAGTTATCCTTTACCCAGAATCGACGACACTTTGGACACTCTGTCTGGTTCCAAGTGATTTTCCACCCTGGATATGAAGAGTGGGTATTGGCAGGTTGGAATGGAACCACAACATCGAGAGAAGACTGCCTTTACTATTGGTTCTGGTCTGTGGCAGTTTACAGTTATGCCATTTGGTCTGTGTAACGCTCCAGCAACGTTTGAACGATTGATAGAGTTGATCCTGAGAGGCTTATCTTGGAAGACCTGTTTAGTTTACCTCAACGATATTATTGTGATTGGTCTAACGTTTGAGGAACACGTGAAAAACTTGGAAGATGTGTTTCTGAGATTACGTGGAGCAAATCTGCAATTGAGTTCAAAGAAGCGCAATCTGTTCCAGAAAGAAGTCAGATATCTTGGTCACCTGGTATCCGAAGATGGAGTAGCGGCTGATCCTGATAAGATTCGTGCAGTCCAAGAGTGGTTCCACCTAAAAGATAAACACGAGCTTTGAAGTTTTCTGGGTTTGTGAAATAGAAAGTGGTTTCTAAGAACGTTGTTCATATGACTTGTTTAGCTCACGCACCTCATCGTGTTGCAGAGGAAATTAAAATAGAATATGGGATCGCTAATAAATTAATGTCAAGTGTGAAAAAGGTTTTTTGTAAGGCTCCATCCAGAATAAAAGCTTTTAAAGAACAATTGCATGACATAAGTTTACCACCCAAACCTATTCTTACGTGCTGGGTAACATGACTTAAAGCGGTGGATTATTACAACGATAACTTTGAAAAGATTAAACAAATTATTGACAAGTTTTCTTCAGAGGAAAGTATTGGTATATCTGAAGCTCAAGAAGCATTGGTGTATATCGTTTCAGATTTCACATTCCTTTCAAATAGTATAACTAGTTTAGAATCGAATGGTGAGGCTTTATAGTCCTCCATGCAAGTAACATCTAATAAAGTAGAAGTCATTGCTGTACAACGTAAATTGCATGCTGTGCTCAAAAAGAATCCTGGTTATGCAACACTGAAATCAATTGCAGACATTTTAAACGGCGTCGAGGAAGAAATCCTCAAGAATGTCCAGCCATTCCTTAATATCTTGCTTATGCTCCTGTAACAACTGGAGAACACGTTGAAGATGAACCTCGCTCAGGGAGACCTTCAACTTCAAAAACTGACGAAAACGTTGAACGTGTGAGGGCTCTTGTGAGATCAGACCGTCGTTTAACAATAAGGATGATGAGTGAACAGTTAAATTTAAACACTTTCACCGTGCATCAAATTTTGACAGACATCATGACAATGCTCCGTGTCACACAGCAATTTCCATCAGTGAATTTTTGACCTCAAAACGCATTACTGTTGTTCCTCATCCCCCCTATTCACCTGATTTGAGTCCTTGTGACTTTTTCCTTTTCCCGAAATTGAAACATGTCCTAAAAGGACGTCATTTTGGAACTCTGGAGAACATTCAAAAGACTGTGACCGACCAGTTAAAAGCCATACCAGTTGAAGACTTCCAGCGCTGCTACCAAGAGTGGGAACAACGACTCCGCCGGTGTATAGCTGCCCAAGGGAACTACTTTGAAGGGAATAACATTGTTGTTTGAAAAAAATAAAAACTTTGGTTAGTATGAAATCAGTCTCATTACTTTTCTCACATACCTCGTAGACTAGTATTAAATGATAAACGTATGCAATTCGAGATGAAAAACTTAGAAATGGTATTAGGTATTGATTGTGAAGCAAATTATAACAATAATATTGATGTTTAATAATTAAAATTTTACATGTAACATAAATAATAAAGATGTTTTTCAAGACTATTTAATACTGATTAATGCCTATTTTGTAGAGATTTGTGCTTTTTTTAGGCGCCTAAACTATATAATTTTTTGGTGCCTAAACTTTCGCAGTCTACTTATAAGTTTTCCCGTAAACCTTTTTTGAGACAGACTAGGTCCATTTCCGGCCACACTGGCCTTGAGTACAGGGCCGGATTTACTCTCGTGGAGGTCTCTAGGCAAAAAATTGGTGGTGCCGCCCTCGCAAACTAAGAACCAAATCTCTTACTTTTTAGAACTAGTTTAACACCATTTTTTTTAAATTTTTACAACAAATACTTAAAAATTTTACTCAAATAAGAAAAATTACGAGTAAGTCACTGTTTTTAGAATAAGATATCAAAACTAGGTGCAAGAAATTGAGAAAGTGCCATTACAGAACACTACGTTTGGGTTATAAATATAGCATGAATAGACTGCATCGATATTTTATTGAATATCGATAAAGTGGAATACCATTTTTTTGAAAATAGACGAAAATTGAAAACTATAATGTTTTTGTACATTCATTTGTTTTTTGTAATTAATTATGACTAATATAATCAAAAAATATTCCTTAAAGAATCATAATTTTAATTAAAAAAAAAAGATTCAACAAATTTGTTCTTTTTTATTCCTGTTTAGTGTTTATTGATCTTTATTCTTTATAGTTAATGCAAACATAAAATCTTTTGATGGAGGCCCCTAGGCACTACCTCGATTGTCTACACGGTAAATCTGGCCCTCCCTGAGTATATGTTATCGCCATTACATTTCTTCTTCCACGAGTCACTGTAATAATGGAACAAGTGGGAACGCGTATCCTGCTCCGTGGCTGTAGCCAAGCCAAGCTGCGAAGTAAAGATGCAATCGTACCTATTATTTCTAGTATACAATGTAAAAACTTTTGCGACAATAAAGTTATTTCGATTTTCATGTTATTAGTTTGAATGTCCCGCCATTCAGTACGTTTTCTTAAAAAATTTCAGTACAATTTTACAAGCCGCGGCGTCACTGCTTATCAGTTCATCGCATCCCCGCGATCCCCGCGCTATAGCTCCAGGTAGTGGGACTCTACTTTAGTGTCTTCCAGAAAATGCTAATACGTCAATTTATTTTTTTAATGAAATAATTCAACACAAGTTTTTAAAAACGTTTTGAAACGATATTCTTATTACCTACGTAGTTTAGCCGTTTCTATTTTCCAAGTTAATAGATCTTTTTTGGTGGATGCTTGTTCTTAAATCCTACGAAAACGAATCTGTAAATATAAAAAGTACAGCAAAATCCTGCGCTTAATAAGTAAGCGTCTTTAATTACAAACCTTGGTAGTCCGTAATATACATCTTAATTTACGACAATGTCTGCAGGTTTAGATGCGTTTGTAAATCGTATCCTTTGAAAAAACAAGATTCTAGGTTAGGCTGTAATAATAAGTATCAGTTGAGGTTAGACCGTTTTATTTTATATTCAACTTAACTTTCACATATACCGTATCTATAATTACTTCTGATGGACGTAACTTTATAGTAAGCTTAATAATAGATTTATATGAATACAATATTAATAAAATATCTTTATAGGGTACTTTGAAAGGCTTTGATCAGACTATCAACATAATATTAGACGAATCTCACGAACGGGTATATTCAACAACAAGTGGAGTAGAGCAAGTTATGTTGGGACTACATATAATAAGAGGAGATAATGTGTAAGTGTGTCAAGTCTAAATGTGAAATTGTTCTAAAACCTCTTACATTACAGTGCCATAATTGGTTTAATCGATGAAGAATTAGATAATAGACTCAATCTATCAAATATAAAAGCAGAACCGTTAAATTCTGTTGTTCATTAACTTAATAGATTGTAGCTATATTTTTTTAGCTTAATAAAGTTATTGTTATATCATAGGAGTTTTGTTTTAAATAACAACTTGAAACTGTCATAAATTTTTACAAAGATGACGAAACTTTTTATATGTTTTAATTTTTTTGTAATTATAAATACATTTACAAAAGCAGATGAGTGTGGTAAAATGAATGTTGGAACGGTACTATTTACAGAATCAGATAATAGTAAAGATTGTTGGAGTACAGAAAATATTGCATTATTAACATCTCGTATGATGTTGGAAGACATTTTACCTTCTAGAGAAATATTATTAATAAAAGATGGTAGATTTATTACTGACATTATTGATTATTTCCGTTTAGTTCTTGAAGTTGTTAGAAAGGTAACGTATGGTAAAGTTAAACATATAATGCTCATTGCTTTAACGGATACATTAGGTAAGAACAATTTCAAATAGTTTTCAGTTTTGATAAAAGTTATTTTAGGTGGATATTTAAATCATTTTGTTATGCCAATCGCAAAGCGAGCATTCTATGCTGGATATATTGATTTTGATAATATGGAAAGGCTTTATCAGCTTTTTGATGAGATAAAATGCTTTTTAAGAACTAATGGTCATGGTTGGGCAAAACCTGTAAAAGAATTTAGTAAGAATCTCAATTATTTAGCTTTTTATTTATTACTGACTTATTAGTAATTTCCGGGTTAATTGTCAATACATCTTTTTTGTGGATGCTTTTTAAAAACTAATGGTCATGGGTGGGCAAAACCTGTAAAAGTTGTTTCTCCAACTGCCTTAGAAGGCATTCATTTTGTATTTCGTATTAAAAGTTGGCGTTTTTGTTACTAGTAGAAAAATAGGTTTGTTCCTAAGCAACATGTTTAATCCACGGGTTAAAAGGAACTTTTAATGCCGAAAACAATACTACTGCGATTTTATCACATTTTCTTAATAATAAATAAATAAAAGTAATGTCAGTATTTTACAAATATCTGTAAACAGATGTATTATAATACTGTTTTAAATAAGTTTTAAAAGTTTATTAAATTTATAAATAAAGCGAACTTTCATGCACTAACTGTTTTTAAATAAGAATGCACAAAATTATAAATAAAAACGTTTTAGGAGATCTCTATGGGTGCAAATCGGGATGATTGTTTTTTTACAGAAAGAAAAAGGGGTAAAGCAAACATGAATTGCCATTCAAATATTCATTGTTGCCTCTATTTTTGCAACAGTTCTAAATTCAAGGTATTTAAACTTGTTTATAATCATCATAGTTGTGTACTCGACGGGTGTATTATTTAGACAATTTACCTCGATTTCTACAAACCAATAGAAATGCTGTAACGGCGATCTTACCTATAAGACCGACAGTTATCTAGTGGTAACATCCCTGTAATTGCTTTTTTATACAGTATGCCCATCATGCCCATTTACGGAACATCTCCTAAATGTTTGGGAATAGGCAACACGTCTTACAATTCAGAGCCAGTTTCTTTAAAAACTTCAACCCTTGTTAATTGAACCATAGCTTGCTGTGAATTTAAAAACTGACAAAAGTCAACTATTTGACATTTGCTTGGTTATATTTCCTTTAACTTTTGTACAATCTTGTTTAATTTCTTTTTATTAAATAAGTTTTCTTGTTTATTATTAAATTCTTAAGGTTTTATAATATTTATAATTATTTTTATTGTGTTTTCTAAAAAAGCAAATCTTATTTCTAACAAGCAGAAATTGGGGAATTTTGACATTGACATTTATTGTAGAAAAAAAAACTATACAAACATGATCCATTTATTTTATTTTTAAAATCTGTAGTTACACAAAGATATCTCTAAATTGTAAGATGTGTTGCCTACTCCCAAACATTCAGGGCAGGACCTGTAAAATAAGCATACTGTATTTAATTAATGTTTTTTTTGTTTTTTATTTCTTGATAAATTTTCCAATAAAATGCACTTCTTCAGTCGGCATATTACCATCAGTACCTTAATTTTCACACAAATACGATTTCCAAAAAAACTTCTACTCAGCCAGTAAGATTTTCATTTATGATATAAGGAGATTATAGCCTGAGACCTTCAGTCTTGTTAATATAGTCACGTAGCTAAGAGACCAAAGGGTTTCTCAGACCAAGATTTGCTATTTTAGCAATTAAAGTTGATGACTGACTTTATCAAATAATAACATGAACAAGTGACACTTCCTTAACACCCACAAGGGGATAACGCAGTGACAGTGAGTCCGTCGCCGATCTCGAGGAAATTTTTACTGGCGATTCTACATCGAAAATAAATCGACACGTATTTTGCCGTTCGTCTAAATGAGCCCTTCGGGTCTCGCAATAAATATTATAGGTCGGAAAACGGCTAAAATTGGTTTTCCAATTTTTAACCGATTTCAATAAAACTTTTATGGGTGTTTCTATATCGAGAAATATTAGACCCGTGTATAGGGGTTTTTCAATATACGTATGCCACAGGAAACCCAGAATAAAATTCATAACAAAAGGCGGAATAGGCACGGCACGGCAGCTGGCGAAGGCGAAGAAGAAAATCTCTTTTCTTACACGACACATCGATAAATTATAATGAATTTTATTTAAAAACTGTCAAACCTGACCTTTTATGTGGTATTTTAAAAGATGCTAAAAGTATTTCCTGTTACAGGTTAAGCACAAATTAAGACGTCTTTTAAAGTTTTAATGCTTTTAATGAAGAAAGTTGCCTGTTTTTGAGTAAACATTTTGATTACTGATTTATAAAAATGTAACTTGCCAATAAAATTGACGATTAAATTAATCAAAACGACATACGTTCTCAGTTCCAAAGCCAACTCTGACGTAAATATTTTTGGGACACTCGTTAGACAAAAATACATGGTCCGTCCAAGATATACGTTTGTTGAAAAATTTAGTTTGTTTTTAAAAATAAATATTATTTTTCTTTTATTCTACAACTACAGGATTACAACTTGAATTTTATAAACTAAATTTTCTTGTGAGAAGTAACTAAAGTAGCCGATGCTGTGCAACAATAATTACAAAACTGAAAACTGATCTTTTAAAAAGGTATATTTATAACTTCATACTTATAAGTTATCACTCAGCATTTCCTGTGCACAGGATATATCTGGTGCATGGTCAGCATATGCTAACACGTTACTCAAGCGGCGACCATAGTTTACGTAATCGAGAACAAGAAAAAATTGTACTTGTAATAAAAGTGGTACAGTAGATGTATATAAAAAGCCTGTGTACCTAGAATTCACTGATCGGGTTCGAAGTAACTAGGACACTTTCGATACGATTTCTGGCAGTTTAGTTACGTCATAGGTACACGAATGATAACATAAATAACGCATTCTATGGGAAAAATGCAAAAAGTTTTTTTTGTCAAATCGATTGTTAATTCTGAAAACAGATCTGTTTAATTTTTCAGTGGCGTAACAATCTTCTTTAGAGTAGGGGACTAACACAAAGCATAGAATAGTAGACACCTAGGAGTAACAAGCATGTAGAAAATCTCCCGATTTCTCTCCTGGTTCTTGAAATATTGGAAAAATAAGAAACGGTGCATTTTCGGACACATGTTTATCTAAACTTAGTTACTTATTTTCATGAGTATTTACTACACGCTTTTAAGCCCAGGTCACATTATCAAATAATTGGATCAAACTTGACTATCAGTCTAGAATGACGACATCAGAACTGGCAAACTAAAGTTTGCACCAAACTAGGTGGCCACATTGTAGTACATACACAGATTAAATAAAGGTCAGATACTTCACTCCCTATTCCATCAATATTCCCATTTTTTGTCTCTGCACATTTACATTTGCAGCTCTGGGAGTTTACCATGCCTACTCTTTTACGCGCGTTTTATGAAAAGTGCACACCACGTGGTGCTGCTAACGCAGTACATGTCAAAATAGCAAGCTCTGAGAGTTGCTTTGAGAGAGAGAGAGAGAGCAATAAAATCCACAAATTTGTCAAAGTGAAATATCTGACCTTTATTTAATCTGTGTACATAATTTGTTCAAACTGTGAAGTTAGAATAATTGTTTTTACAAAACAAAAAATCCACTATAAAGTATAAACACGCACTCAAATAATATAAAACACGACACACAATCTAATACTACGCAGTCCTATAGTAAATCTATCTACCTTTTGCCTTTTAAATCTACCTTTTACTAATATTAATAACAAGAATAAACAACACAAGGAGAAAAATAAAAACGAAATTATGGCAAGAGCAGCAGAGCAAAACAGAGGTTAGAATAAATATTATCTATAACCCGCTATAACCTTCTTGGCTTTGCGTCTGTTTTACTATTTTCATATTTAGTCAATCACGTAAGCCATCGCATCAAACTAACTGACGGATTTAAAAACGTCTTTAAAACTTAGAAAATTTGGCCAAACTAAAGGTATGACGTCATTGCTTCAGACTGAGAGTCAAGTTTGATCAAACCGACTGATAGTGTGACATATTATGTTTTAGAGTCTTCGACACTATTTTTTTAACATCATGTGTATAATTCTTATCTTAACGAATTGTTTTCAATAGGAAATGTGCAAAAATTTTAAATTAAAGATATTTAGTCGTTTTTGAATTATATGAGATGCGTGGATTGTTAAAATTAAACTGAAAACATATTCGTAAGTGTTAAATAACAATAAGATAAGTAAATGAAACGGATTTAATTATATCCACAACCTAACTTTACTAAAATTTGAACAATTAATAAATAAAAACGTAACAATACGTTTTTTATATTTTAGGTATTCAAATGAGTGCTCAACCATTGCCAATGCTGTCACCTGCACCAAAAACTGATCCGTGCAAAGGACTTATTGTATATGAAAAAAGCCGTAAGACGCCGTTTCTTTGTTTAAAAATTACGTTGATTGATTACATTTTGTTGTTTTATACTATTATGCAGTTTAACTACTATTATTTACATAATTACTACCAAACTCAAGATTGAGAATTGTATATGTTTTATTAATTATAGATAACATGATTATATAATTTTTAGTGGAAGGTGTTTCTGGCAAAGCGTGCCCTATAGGTATTCCAATGCCATTCTTCGATTCAAAAACGCATCCAGCTTCTATTGCTGTACCATTTAAAACATATTCCCTTCGTAATATGGAATCAAAGTCGGCCTCGTACGTTCTGGTAAAGTTTTATATGGCCGCAACCAAGTGTTTAGCAAAACGAAATGCTAACAAGAAAAGCATGACCGAATTTAACAGCAATTTTTATTCTTGGATTCATTCTCAAGTATATCCTCATTTAAATGATGACAAGTTTTTCTCCGCATTTGGTGGGATCTTACGAGTAGAAGAAACATTGGCAAGGATGGGTACTAACAATTTTCTTTTTGGTGATGTTTAATAACATAAATTGTTTATTTTGCAGGTGCAACACAAATCAGCAATAAAGAAATTGGTAATTACAATATTATGCCGGAAGCCCAACTAAAAGAATATGCTAAAGAATGTCCAGAAGAGGTAAATATAGTATCTTCTGTATAGTAAATCCATACGACTTTCCAGAAAGAAACGACTAATTTGAAACTCTATTGTTTCTATTTGTGTATGTTGGTATCACGGTGATCGGTCAATGTTAAAGTTTCACACGTTAGAATTAATTTGCAAACATGCGTCATACAGTGTAAAACAGCGAATAGTTATTGTGAAGTAGTTTCATAACTTTGAAAGCATAATAAGTATTTAAAGAAAGTGCCTAAAGTGTGAAAATGATTATTTTGTCGCATACTATGGATAACTAATTGCAGATTAATAATTTAAAATTTAAAACTCAAAAAATGAGATCTAGCAACTGTACATTACTACCAACTGCCAGTATTCAAATGTTTATTTTGTTGTTTAGGAAAATGTCAAAACAAGAGGAAGTGCGCAAGTCAATTTTGCGTAAATTTTGTGAACTTTCTTTTTTATCAACAACTACAATAGCAAAGCAGTGTAATATAAGTGTTCGTATAGTCCAAAGGTGCATTCTGAAATTCAGAGAAACGGGGTCAGTTGAAAAAAATCGCGAAATGGAAAACCAACTCGATGTCCTAACTAAAAGATGATGCAGAGCGTATACGTCAAGCCTATTTGAAAAATTCTCTGTTTCAAGTTGCCAAAATTATTAGAATTTCTCAGTCTTCCGTTCAAAATATGAGGAAAAGATGTGGACTAAAGATGTATAGCAAGTAGAAAGCTCCAAAACGATCACTAGAACAATATAATCGTACAATTACTCGTTCCAAAAAGCTATACAATTTGTTTCAACAATAGTTATTGAAATTGAGAAACTTGTAAAAAAGTATTGGTTTGGCAATCAATTTACCAATGTAGCATGCGAAGTAAGTCTTTTGTAACAGCAGGTACAATTAACTCGGTAACATATATTACGGAATGTATTTAGAAAAAACGTTTACCTTTATTAAAAAGCATTCCTTTTTAACAATAATCTGGCCAGATTTGGTCAGTTGAAATGGTACGCAGACAACCATATACATGTTGTACCCAAAGACTGCAATCCGCCGAACTGTCATGAATTAAGGCCCATTGAGAAACACTGGGCTATAATCAAGGCAAAACTTCGGAAAACTTATAAACCTGCTACTTCTAGCATAGATTTTAGAAACAAGTGGACAAGATGCATGGGCGTCCGCTCGATGATTTCCAGGGGGAGGGGGGCTGACCAACAAATTTATAATATAAGCCATATATAAATACATGCGACACATTCAACCGTAAACTTTTCTTGATATCTAGGGGGGGCAAGCGCCCCTCCTTGCCCACAGGAGCGGACACCCATGACAAGATGTACCAAGATAGTGACAAGTTCTACTGTGCAGGTATTGTTGCCTAGTTTAAAATCTAGAGTGCGCCAGTTCAGTCGAAACGTCTGAAAAAATGATTTATTCTTGTATCTTCTTTTTTTTTTCATAAACGTCAGCTGTTAAAATAAAGTTAAAATAGTTATTACAACTTGTTTTATTACATTTTTACGGTAGTTTATTTAGGCGACAGTTTAATCTTGTTCACACTTGATCACATTTTAACGTTTGAATTTCGATACGTAGTTTTTGCATAGGTATAGTTCATTTTTTTCCTATATTTGTCAACGTGAATTTATGTTGGCTAGAAATAATAATAGTCTGTCTATCTACTGGATGATTAATTATTATAGTCAGTTGAGGTGAGGTAAAGTATCGACATCAAACAAAAACGATGACGAAAAATGACTTTCTCTCCGCGAAAGGCGCCGTTGTTTGACGTCAAATTTCAGTTTAAACGTCAGTTTATGATTTTGAGGTTATTAGAGTTTAGATTTCAGAGAAAAGTAATTATTAACTTCTTGTTGTTGCGCTATTAAAGGCGTTTTTCCTCGGCGTTATCTTCAGCATTTTTAGCATTGTTCATGAATTACTGTAAAGCAGCAGAAACTATTATGTTCGTAGTAGACACGCAACCGTTTTTAAATAAGCCGAATCAACCAAAATAATTGTCACGTAATCTGCTTGAAACATGATTAGATCAGAATAATATATGGGTCAAGTTTTCAAAAACGTCTTTAATAGCGCAACAAGGCAAGTTACTTTTCTCTATTATATTCTCATAACCTCAAACTTATAAACTAACGTTTACACCATAGATCAAATTATAACAAGCGATCATTAAATTTTCAGTTCCCGGTAGACTATGAAATCTTTTCGTAGGGCGTAGCTTAGACAGACGCACGCCAACCAATGCCAACACATAATCTACGAATCATCAACAAACTAATGCTTTTTAATGCTAACTATCAATTTGAGAGATAACAATTTTACTGAAAGTGGAATAAGCTAGACATTGCTTTCGTTTCATAGCCTACTGCGAACTGAGATTTTAACGATTGCACGTTATTTCATGGATGAGACTATGAATATCTTGACTGGTTGCTAACATATTACAGACACATTTGTATTCCCCATTTCTTTTTACCACATAGGTTTTATATCAACCTATCTTTCCTCTAGCAACAGCAAGAAAAAGGCAATGAGAGTGGATGAAAAATGGCGCGCATTTTAAATCAAATTACTTAATTAACTTTAGCTTCTGGCTACGGCTCTGATTAAAGATATATCTAAATTTAATTTTAATATCGCCATTTCATAAACACAGCTTAAAGACAGACTTAATGAAAGGTATATAAATAATATGACCCATAATATTTATAACATACTTTATTGATTTTGAAATAATACAAGTTGATTCAATTTCTTTCTAATTCTTTCAACTTTATTTCTATTTTTACACTAATAATGAATCCTCACTGTTAAATATAAATTGCTAATTAATTTAACAAGTTGAACTCTGTGATTATCTAATATATTCTGACTTAATATGCTTTATGAATTCCCCATTACTGAGTTTACAGAAAGTGAGATTAAAAGAGTTTGAAAAGAGACACGTGCGAAGATAGGCATATGTCGATGCATACTACGCAATACGTAACATGGTTGCCGTAACTGCGATAGTAAAATGGAGCAGCAGTGATACAAATAAAGATGGATATAAGAACCTATGTTGTCCATGTTGACAACAGTGTTTGTTCTATGGTTTGACGCTTCCATGGTAAATTCGTATTATTGAAATATACAGGGTGTTTTCAAAAGGTTGGGATATAGCTTAACTGCAGACTTCTGGGAAAAAAACAAGATTTAATTCAACTTACCTGTATCCAAAATCGTCTTGTTAAGTCGGTACACGGCGTGAAAGTTAAAAAAATTATTTTGCGTATAAAAATAGTAGGCTTTGATCGATTTTTATAATGTTTGGTATGGCATGTTTTGTGACTATAAGCACAGTTTATACCTTACAGAATCAGTTGGATCACTTAGAGCGGTTCTTTTAATCTTTCGTGTTCCTGGTTTTCGGTCTGCGCACGCTAAACTGTAGACCGTGCTCTTGTAGGAGAGGTTATATATGCAACTGATATTCAAATTTCACAATTAATGTAACTTACCAACATTGAACAATTTCACTAATTCACTTACATAATATGCAAGTTGATTTCACTCAAATAATACAAGCTTGTATAAGATTATTTCTGTGAAGGTTAAAATTAGGTTATGTGTACGTGTTTTGCATGTTTTTTACCCCTCTACTTCTGGACAGAAAATAGTGGTCTCCGCATAGACCGCGAGTTTCTTGAAGTGGAAGACAAAATGTAGAGGAAGTGATCCAACTGATTCTGTAAGGTATAAACTGTGCTATAACTGAAAACTTCGCTTCGGGACGTTTAGTTAATAGAGAGTTTGAGCACACTTTACGCTATACGATAACGTTAGTTTGTGACAACTACGCATGCTCAAAGAACATTATTGTAACGCTAAAGTTTATCGGAGCCCGCTATTTTCTTGCAAATAAGGGAGCGAATACCGTATACGGTAACCGGTGTTGCCAACAATGGCGATTTTCCGTCAAATTGGCGTTTTGCGGTATAATCATGGCGCGCAAAAGTTTTTGTTGGCCCTTGGCGCATTTTTTGGCTCTTAAAAATTGTTTAAGTTTAGATCTGTCTGAATGTAAAATATAATAACTATTATTACTTGTATTGCATCTCAGCAATACAGGTTCTACAGAAAATCTTAATATATGTGCAATTTAAACTGGTATTCGACGGTGGTGCCCTCTCGTAAACGAACTGAGAATATACGTGA
This sequence comes from Ignelater luminosus, assembly GCA_011009095.1. Classification (NCBI taxonomy): domain Eukaryota; kingdom Metazoa; phylum Arthropoda; class Insecta; order Coleoptera; family Elateridae; genus Ignelater; species Ignelater luminosus. Next base: position 1,310,885 of record VTPC01090587.1, read on the forward strand.
TGTTGTTTAAATGAAAATTTTACCGAGATTTGAATTGACTTAATATGGCGCTTTCTTCATCTAAAGATGGCGATATTTGGCGCTTTGACGGAACGGAACTGGTGCGTTTGTAAGATAAAATATTGACAACACTGACGGTAACTCAGTTTGTGAGATTAGTAAGTTATGGCGTGTACTTCGAGCATGTACATTTTGACGATGTTTTCACTTTTACTAATTTATTAATAATAACTGTATAAATCGAAAACGTGTTTTTTTAAATAGTCACATCCACTAGATGGTCAGGTTATGTTAGGTTTCATTAACGTTGGTATATTGTTGGTTGTTTGCTCAAACTCTTTAAATGTTACATACCCGCTAAACTTTTACCGTATTTGGTCATGTGGCTTTATAGTTAACGTGAATTTGCTCAAACTCTCTAATAAAATACTTCGATATTCTTTTTGTTGTTTAATTAAATGGCTGAAGATGCTAAGAAATTATCAATAAAATTACATTTGTTTGATACATATTTTAAAATCAGAGAGAAGCTGGCAACATGAGGTATCATTGTTTCAACAAATTTCCAGTTTTGCCATTCAACAAAATAAAACTTTTTTAAAGTGTTGTCAACTTAACAAAACTAAATCATGGCCTACCTTACTGTTTTATAATTTGAAACAGATAATATGTTTATTCTAACACGATTATGACTTGAAGTCAGCTCTTTCTTCACTCTGTTGTGTAGAAAATATGACATAGTTTAATATTGCTTAGAATCATTTTTTTGTCGAAATAAATGGTAAAAAACTGAGATTGTCTCTTATCTTTCCAACATGGCGGCGTTAGCTCACAGAAGATCTCCGGGGACTTTGAAAGCCCAATTCACACTACGCGTGTCCACGCTTGCAATTATTGCATGCAATCCAGTTGCATGCGTTTCCACCATTCACACTATGCTTCTCGTCAATGCGTGAGCACCCCGCGTGCTGACGCACGAAATTAGAACTTGTTTGATTTTTTCTTGCATTTCTAGTGGAAAGCTTGGTGTTTTTATTCATACCCACCTAAAATAACAATGTTGGTATCGCTGTGGAAGAAAACTGCAAACACTGAGTAGGTTCGTTAGGTTAGAAGGTTTAAAACTGTGATTTAAAGTCTTTTCGTTTTCATTTTAACGTTTGCAGTAGCATTCAACATGTGACGTTTTTGAATTGTGTAGTTTGTTTTTTTTTATATAGTGTAATTAATTATAGACTCATATCAACTGATATTAATATATTATTTAAAAAATGATTCACAAGATCGCGCCTTTTTCAAAATAAAAAAACACATGTGACGTTTTTATTTTTATTCTGCTAAATATTACCAACATATTAAAACCTTATTAAACCATAAAACCCTAAAAACGCTAGCAGCACGCGCAGTGTGAACCATGCTTCTTCACGCAGCTTTAACGAAATGCAGAAGAAACGCACGCAATAGTTGCATGCGTGGACACGCACGTGGCACGCGTAGTGTGAATTGGGCTTAATATATTATTAGTACTACACAAGTGATCATTAAAATCTCAGTTCTCAGGAGGCTATGAAAGAAACATGTCTTAGCTTATTCCATAAAATTATCTGTCAAATTGACAGTTTGCATTAGAAACTATTTAGAAACCACCAGTTTATAGGTTGTGTTGGTATGCTTTGTGTCTAACTACGCCCTACGGAAAAATCTTACAGCCTACTGGTATGCTGGGAACTGAAATGTTCATGATCGCTTCTTATAAAGAACGTATACCAAACTTCAACTTGTCATTGTCACTAATTAATTTGGTTATTTGGCGAAATATATTCTAATAGGACTTCACTACTTATTCAGATTTAAAGATGGAGATAGAGTAAAGCATGTCATCCCCTTTTATAAGCTATCATACTTTCTGCTAGTGCTTTGTCTGTGTAAATCCATTTGTATTAGAAAAAAAAGAAAAAAAACTGATATGAACTCCTCACCATTTCATGTTATTACATAACCATCTGAACTTACTCAGTTTAAATACCTATCTGAGAGTTATTATGAAGATACTGAAATATCAGCGCACTTGATGAAAATTAAAACTGCTTTTATTACCTATTTGTTTTAAATATTAAAAACTGATCCTTGTTTTAACTTTTATGATAAAATAATAATAAACCGTTTTAAAATGAATTAAATAGTTTTTTTTTCTTTTAGGCAACAAAACGCAAGAAGTCTAATCTCATATTGATGGCCTTGTTAGCTACTATTTTTATATGGTTCATCTTGGGATCTATGTTTATCTGTTATCGTATCAAAGCCGCAAAAAGTCGTACACGTAACTAAATAACAATTCACAGATACAGTTTTTACTATTATGTAAACATTTGCAGCGGACTGTTACTGTGACAAGACTGACGACGTGGCACCTAATAAATCGTCTACAAGCCATACCTCTAAGCCATCTAAATCGTCATCAAAAATGAGCAAGCTTTCCAGCAAGTTATTTGGATCTTCTAAAGGGTCAGTATGTAAAAAAACATCCCTTTCGTCACGAACCAGTAAGAAAACATCCACGTCAAGGTAGTTCCATGCAGATACAATCACGATAAATCAAATTAGATAAAATATTGACCGGTTATACAGTTGCAGACCATCTCGAGCAGCGAGCAGAGGACGTTCTTCTGACAGCGATGAAACTGATGCAACTGGACGCAGAAAATCACCTACGCCCAGTATTTTGTCCAAACGCAGTACATCGTCAGTTGGTTCTAGAAGTACATCAAAGTCTAGCAGGTAAAAATCTCTTAATGCTGTAAAAATTATTTTTCTTTTTTTTTTGGAAAATCTAGAAAGAAAAGGGTTAACCAACTGGTGAAAGTATATCAAGCGCGAAACAGTAAATTATAAGGTTACATTTTAATCTATCTTAACAAAATTATTTTACTAGGAAACCCTTGTACCCTGCCAGCTGTGCATGTCATACAAGCATGACAGGAAAGTATAGAATGACATCTAGTTCAGAAGAACAAATGAAAAAGAAGGAAAACGAACTTCCTCTTGTGTTTGGATACGAGCTAGAAACATCATCGGAAACTCCAAGAGGTAACACTAATGGTTTGTTTTTTTTTTATTATCACAACAGTAGATATTAAATTGATATTATGAATACTGTAGTGTAGATTATTGAAAATTCATGGTTTATAATTTCCTAATGAGATTGTATTTTCAGATCCAAGTGAAGATGTAGGAGATTATGGAGCTATGTCAAAATGATATTTTATTAAATATTTTATTATATTTTATTTTTCTTATGACAAAATATCATGAAATAAATATAGTACTTATACCGATCACATTCTTGTGAAAACCGTAAGTTAAAAGCAAAATAATTATAAAGAAATAACAACAGCTGTATCCTGCAATCTCGAGAAATAGCTGTTATCAGAAGTTTAAGAGATATTACCAGCAATCTTCAACTAATCTCAAAACTTTACGTAGAATTCAAACATGTAAAGATATATCAAATGTACCACTTGAAAGTTGATGCCATTTCGGTGAAACTGGAAGCGATATTAATGAGCTTAACATCTCAAGAAATTTTAGTCATTAACTACATATTTCAAATTTCATTAAAATGTATTTATAAATAAAGAAATTATAAGTCCGTGCCTATGATTTTGTCACCCGGTATAGTATTATTATACCTTACATCTACATTAAGCCTTGTTGTATAAAGCATAATACAGTTAATCAAAATGTTAATCACATGATCAGCCGATCTGACTGAATAATTTTGAATTTACATTGAATGCAAACCTATGTCTGATTGGTTAATCATCGGACCTCAGTATATTGTGATGGCATGTTTCTATAGAAATGTAAAATGTCAAACCTATAGATAAAACAGCAGTAGTTTGGGCCAATGACATTGTCATTGTTTAAAGGCCGGCTTTTAGACTATGACATTAGCATTGTCTAAATCGTGATTTTATAGAAACTTTGTTTATAAGCCCAGTAAGTGAGATTTTACAGTGCGAGTACTGTGAAAGATCATTTACCGGAAGTATAGGGTATAACGTTTTATTTCATACTGTGTAGCATTTTTCATTGTCATATTATTACTGTTAAATCTAAAAAAAATAATTTGATTAAACATAATTATCCTTTCACGCATAGTAATAAAAACGAATTGACAAAAGCTAAATTCACACAAATTTAATTTTCTTTGTTTAAAGTTAGGTTTTTGACATTCTGTATTAGAAATGTGGAAACCACTGTCATTATTAAATGACATTTGTTACATTATTAAACAGCGTCATGCAATTCGATCAATCAGAACATCGATCACACGACAATCAAGCAACTGCTTTTAAATTTTACTATCAAGCTTCAGTGACTCCTTTCTGTTGCGTAAAGCGTTCTTAACTGTGTTGTCAAATTAAGAACGTCATTAACCATTCAAAAGTAGCAGAAGTTAATTTCAACTTCGCCAATCAGATCGCTAGATTTTAAAGTTAACATCGCATCACACAGATTAAATAAAGGTCAGATATTTTACTCCCTATTCCATCAATATTCCCATTTTTTGTCTCTGCACATTTACATTTGCAGCTCTGGGAGTTTACCACGCCTACTCTTTTACACGCGTTTTATGAAAAGTGCATACCAAGCTGTGCTGCTAGCGCAGTACATGTCAAAATAGCAAGCTCTGGGAGTTGCTTTGAGAGAGAGAGAGCAATAGAATCCACAAATTTATCGAAGTAAAATATCTGACCTTTATTTAATCTGTGGCATCACAGTATACAGGGTGTTTGATTCACCGCCGTATATTCAAAAAGGGATGGTGGAAGTCATGATTTGGGACTTATCTAACCTAATATTCTATTATACAAAGTGTCACGGTTTTCGAGATGTTGTTATTTTTCATAATTTCATCTAATTGGACGTATTGCCCTATTTAAATGTGAACACCACACTATTGGAAACTTTTAATTTGAATGTAATGATAATTTTATAATCTTTAATAGCTACTCTATCAATTTTAGTCATTTCCATCCACTCCTACAAGTGATTAAACAAATTAGACCCGGAGAAAGTTAAAAAAATTATGACTTTAAAATTTAACTTTTTTTTTCATAAGACTATCAAAAAGAAAAATTCAATGCGTAATTATGTTCAAACATTTTTAAAAACATTCTTGTTCTTTGCCCTTTAAAATGACATATCATACTTCTACCACCCGCAGATTCGTAGGACTAATAGCCGCAATACACGATGATAAATTACATGTATTTTTCATGAATTTATTGACAAAGTTCGAATTTGACCGTGTATTGTGGTCATGTATTTTTACATGAACTTTTACATGCAAAATTTGATGAATAGAACATGTTCTATTTGTCAAGGTCATTTACGTGAATTTCTGGTAATTTGTAGTGATTTTGGTAGCTGCTGTTGGTAATGGTACGATAAGGATGGTGGTGATCAAGGCTTCGTGCTTGCGTAATAGCATTCTTTCAAACTTAATTCTGTTTTGGTTTTGTATTAGTTTATGCGGCTTATCTATTCATTATAAATTAATAATTACTCTGATTATATTACAAATTTAAAAACACACAAGATACCTAGCAGATTATTTGGAAATAAAGGTTAACTAGGTTAAACTACAGTAAATAAAGTGAAATTAGTTAGTTTCAACAGGTTTTAACGCCATATCTAGGGATTTCTTCTTGGTGTCACCAACTACTAACTGTATGTGTCGTGCTATCTCTATTTGATATTTATTGAATGTTACGGTACATTTGAACATGTATTGCGTTCAGTTTTACATCAATTTCTACATGTAATATTCCATGTATTTTACATGTAAAAATTTGAACGTGTATTACGGGTTTAACATGCGACGTGAATACAAAGGAACTGTTTGGCTGCACGAAAGCTGACACTTGATAACACCTTGTCAGTTATAGCTTTAGCTTCATAACCATTGGTGGTTCTTTTTCAACTGATTTAGACTTTCTGATGAAGTTACATAAACATGATCTTTTAAAAAGCCCCATAAGAAGTAATCCAAAATTGATAAATCGGTGGATCTTGCAGGCCAAGTCCTCAAGAAAATCGTTAGGTATGTTATATGGTTGAAAAGAGAACTTCAGGTGTATTCAGAATTTTGAGAAATATACAGGGTGTTCCGTTTAAACAATTAAAACCTATGTCACACTATCAGTGAGTTTGATCAAACTTGACTATCAGTCTAAGCAATGACGTCATACCTTTAGTTTGGTCAAATTTTCTAAATTTTAGGGGCGTTTCTAAATCCATCAGTCAGTTTGATGCGATGGCTTACGTGATTGGCTAAATTTGAAAATAGTACAGCAAGCGCGAAGACAAGAAAGTTATAGCGGGTTATTCGTGTTTGTTTTGCTTTTCGTTTATTTTCATTCTGCTTCAATACTGATCCTAATGTTGAAACAACTACTATCGCCTTTTTTTGTTCATTTTTACAAAATAATACCAACTCACCTGGTGTTTTGTATACGCAGATATTAAAATGAATTATTATATTATTAAAAATTAATAACTAATTATTATTCTAAAAATTATTTATGATAAAAATATAATTATTACAGTTTCTTGTGGTCAGTAGTGAATAAGAACTAAAAAAACAACAAAATGTAAAACAAATAATAAATTAATTTAATATTCTAACTTCACAAAATTTAAAAAACACGCAGTATTTTTGTAAATACCAACGCATACGGCTATTTAACCTCACAGTTTGACCAAACTATTTTATTTATAGTGTGACCACCCAGTTTGATACAAACTTGAATTTGTCGGTTTTGACGTCATCATTCTACACTGACAGTCAAATTTGATCAAATTATTTGATAATGTGACCAGGGCTTAAAGAAACGCCTCTAAAACTTGGAAAATTTGACCAAACTAAAGGTATGACGTCACTGTTTCAGACTGATAGTCAAGTTTGATCAAACTGACTGATAGTGTGACATAGGTTTTATTTACAGGCCTTGGGCCAGGCACATAATAGTATAAATAGTTGTGAAACACCTTGTATAGTAAATTCCATTTCCTTCGAACTTAAATATATTACAGAAATTCCAAACATGTTCTTTACGTTTAAAGTTATCGATTTTCATCCCATTCCAGAAAAGAAGAAAGTTTTATGTAATCACAGTATACATTTGACTAATCAAAGTCTTTGTTTATTAAGGCTAACCCAGCAGGATGCCTACGTAATGTAATTGATGGGTGTCTAAGATATGGAATTTTTTTCGATAATATTTTGAGAATTGCTGCTATATGATTTGGACAGTTGACTACGCATGCGCCTGTAATTTATCAAGTCGCCATATTGAAATCTTTCAATCTGAAAAATTTGTAAGTAAATATTTCATTTTCTGCGTTAATCCAGTTCTTTATAAACAGATTGGCAATTTTATTTGAAATCTCTGTTGATTTCCGCGTAAGTTGAGACATGTATTAGTGTCAAAAATATTCGAGATTATCCGTGTGTTCATCTCAAAGAGCAACGTACGTCCAGGCCATTGCATAAAGTTCGTACAATAGGTATTGTTGCAAAATAGTTTTAGTGTATCTAGCGAGACGAGTTCTGAAATATTTACAAAGAATTACGACCTTACATTCTCATTTAATCATCCGATTAGAAATCTTCGTAATCGTTTCTCGGAAAAGTGTAGTTTTAGGGAAAAACTGCTACATGGCAGTTTTTTGACAGCTGTTCATTTTCCTTGACATTTCGTTAGTATTATAATTCTTTCTAAATTACGAGAAAAAAAAATAGTCGTATGAAACTGAGTGATGGCAATTTATATTTTGGCTCCTTTATATAAAGTATCTAGAATGTTTCCAGATAAATAATTCTATGATTCATAGATCATTGTGATATTCAGTATTCTGATAAAAAAATCATAACAAAACAGTTATTATAATTAATTGTTATAAAAGTATATTATTTAAATATCAACTCCGAACTTTGTTTATTCAGGTGAAGCGAAGCAGTATTTTGTGTGTGAACGAATTCGAATAGAAGAGAAAAATGTCCGTTCTTAATCAAAGTGGTGAAGAACAAGTTGAGTGCCCATTGTGCATGGAACCCCTTGAAGTTGACGACCTAAACTTCTTTCCTTGCACATGTGGATATCAGGTCTGTGTTTTTTTAACAATATAGTATCATATTAATTTTATTGTTTTTTATTGGTTTATTAGTAGGTGGTGTTGATAAGAAATTATGTAGGTTTATAACCTAATTGTATATTTGTTGCGATAAACTTCTATTGATTAATGTTATTGTTTTACAGATATGTCGTTTCTGTTGGCACCGAATTCGGACAGACGAAAATGGTTTGTGTCCAGCCTGCCGTAAGGCATATTCTGAGAATCCAGCAGATTTTACTCCTCTTTCTAAGGAGCAGGTGGCCCAGCTTAAGGCGGAAAAACGCCAACGAGATCAGCAGCGTAAGGCTAAGCTTAGTGAAAGTCGTAAACATCTAGCTAAGTACGTATAAATTATAATAAAAACAATGTTGTTTAATTGATATTGTGATATAGTGTACGAGTGGTGCAAAAAAATTTGGTTTTTGTGGTTGGTCTGCCACTTAGACTAGCTGATGCTGAGATCCTTAAAAGGCACGAATATTTTGGAAAGTTTGGAAAGATTCATAAAGTTGTTATTAATCAGTCTACGTCCTATGCCGGCTCTCAGGGTCCTAGCGCAAGTATGATTCTTTGGTTTCATGTTACTTGTGTGAAAGCTAATTTTTCTAACTTTTTTTTAAAAATTAATTTCAGGTGCGTATGTTACGTATATGAAGAGTGACGATGCTTTAAGAGCTATACAAAATGTTAACAACATTACAATAGATGGTAGGCTTATAAAATCCAGTTTAGGTACCACAAAGTATTGTTCACATTTTATGAAAAATCAACCATGTCCTAAACCAGATTGCATGTATCTTCATGACTTTGGTGAGCATATTTAAATTTTTTTTTTTATCATTAATCATTCTATTTTATGATGGTTTTTCTGTTTATTTATCAAAGGTGCTTTTCCTATACGAAAAGTGTTGAAAAGGTTTGATGAATTTAATTCTGGACACCTTTAGGAGTTTGTTTTGTAAGCAGTAGAAAATATTTACATACAGTATGTCCCAAAAGGTTGGAACCATATGGAATAGTTTTTTTAAAAACAACTATGAAGTAAAAAAAAAAATTTAATAGTCTAATAGAATTGAGTAGTAAAGTTATTATAAAGGATGTTTTTAAAAATTTTTTTGAATTAATTAACCTTAAAGTACATTAAGAGTCAATAAGATTCTAAAGGGTTTTCCAATAAGAGGTGTTATTTTGAATAGCCCGCTATTTCGGTAGATGTCACTTTTGAAGCTATCATTTTTTGACATTTGACAAGTAGAAACTACGCCATTAATAAATATGGAACGATACACGCTTCAACAACGCATTGAAATTATTAAAATTCACTATAAAAATGGTGAAAATTTGGCAGAGACGGTTCGTAAAACTCGAACATTTTTGGGTCACCGTGAAGCACCTTGTCGGACCGCAATACAGAAATTGGTGAAAAAATTCGAGCTCTTGGGACAAGTTAGTGATGTGAAGAATAAAACCCGTGCACGTCGCTCAAGAACAGCCGAGAATATTGCTGTTGTAGCCGAAAGTGTTAAAGAAAACCCAGGTTTGTCCATTCCTCGTCGTTCTTTGGAATTAGCCATTCCACAAACGTCATTACTCCGTATTTTGCATAAAGATTTGGGTCTTAAGGCTTATAAAGTCCAGTTAACACAAGAACTCAAGCCGGCCGATCATCAACAACGTCGTGTCTTTGCTGATTGGGTCGTTGAAATGCACGAAAATGATCTAGAATTCCATCGAAAAATCATCTTGAGTGATGAGGCCCATTTCCACCTCGGTGGCTTCGTCAACAAGCAAAATTGTCGGATCTGGGGCTCAGAAAATCCAAGAGTTATTGTTGAAAAGTCTCTCTATCCTCAACGTGTGACTGTTTGGTGCGGTTTATGGTCCGGCGGAGTCATTGGACCTTACTTTTTCGAAAATGAGGCTGGAGCAACAGTTACGGTGACTGGATTGCGCTATCGAGAGATGATTAACGATTTTTTATGGCCGGAATTGGATGGTATTGATCTGGACAACGTTTACTTTCAACAAGACGGCGCTACGTGCCACACAAGCAACGAAACCATTGATCTTTTACGGAAAAAGTTTCCGGACCGTGTTATCTCTCGAAGAGGTGATCACAATTGGCCACCGAGATCTTGTGATTTAACACCTTGCGACTTCTTTCTTTGGGGCCACGTGAAAGAGAAGGTCTACGCCAACAGCCCAGCGTCGATTCAAGACCTCAAAGATGGAATTCGTGAGGCTATCGAGGACATAGGGCAGCCACTTTGCGATTTGGTTATGGAAAATTTCATGAAAAGGATATTGTCCTGTAAGCGTGGTCGTGGTGGTCATTTGCCTGATGTTATTTTCCACTATTAACGGCATACCTTCCTCTTTATAATGAAATAAACATCCGATCATTTATATTAAAAAATGGCACTTTTCTTTGAATATCAAAATAACACCTCTTATTGGAAAACCCTTTATAAGCCGAGTTAATAGATAAACAGCCTGGTTTATCTATACTCAAATTGTTATTCTGCCACAGCCATATATGATCCATAAACATCATGAACGCTGTATATAAACTGCAAACTTGGACTTTTGGAAATAGGATAGTCCTCTGAACTTAATTCCTATGAAGCCTATTTCAATTTGAGAAAAAGTTATTAGACATTGGAAAAATAATCATTTCTTTCAGCTCACTAAGAAATATGGAGCAAATAACCAAATTATTTAAAGTAGAAATTCAGTGAAAGTTAATTAATTGGAAGTTGAGTATATATGTGGTTTCTTCCATATTTTCCTCATCTTTATCTCTGACCACATACAGTGGTTCATTTCAAATCTATCTGAATGGTAACTGTAAAAGTCTGTAAAAAAGCAGCCTGGTATGTTCACTATTTTTTATAAACGTGCTCTCTAGTAGCAGAAGCTTGCTTCTGTCAAAAATGTGTCATGGTTATGTATTTCATTAATGAAAGAATTTAATACGATTTCCTCAATTTTTCCGGTAGATCGGGAGTGAAGTGGATTATAGTTAAAACATGCATTATAGACTTGTTTTTTAATTCATGTTATCAAACGATAAACAATCTAGATTATAAAGTGAACTCTATTACTGCAAAATATGAATAAACAAGAGCATGAATTATTGAAAAAAGCTGTATGAGAATAATCAGATTATAATAAACAATTCCTGAATTGTGCCCAGAAATAAGTTCTTTAATTTAAGCCTAGGTTAAAATATGTGTACGAAAAGCAATCATCAAACCGTTCCCTTTAATAGTTCTCCTCTTTGTTAAAGGAGATCCGAAAGCGAGTTTTACAAAGGAACAAATGCATGCAGGGAAACATCAGGAGTATGAACGTAAGTTACACGACATGTTAGTAAGTAAAATGGCCATGCAAAGTGCACAGCAGCAGCAGCAACAACAACAGCAGCAGCAGCAGCAGCAGCAACAAAGTGAAAATAAATTAGGTAAAAGTAAAGATACATCAAGTTCTACATCAACAACAGCAGGAACCCCGAGTAAAGAAAATTGGCCACAGTTGAACCCCGACAAGACAGAGAAAAATAATGATAAAAAAGTTGATACAAACAAAGAAAAGACACAGAAGGGAAAGACTAAAGTTAAAAACGGTAGCGAGTGTAATATTAATAACAATAACAATAGTAGTAACAAAAAACCAGATAAAAGTAAAAACAGTGAAAATCAAGGCCAAAGTGGTAAAACTCAAAGTACACAGGATGGTATTAGTAATAATAAAAGTGAGAAAAATCCGCATGTTGAAGATAAAATTCAAAACACAGCTCGAAGTAAGGAGGGAAATGAAAGTGGTGATAAGACAGAAAAGTCATCAGAATGCAGCATACCAAAAATACCAATATTAGATGATAATTCTAGTTTCTTCTCACAAAATACGTTCCAAAAAATAGCTCCTGATGTTGAAGAGGATGATTCAAATTTATTATCAGAAAATAATGAAAGTCAGACACAAATTCTTAATGATTCGTTACCGAATATAAATAGCACCGAAGATTGGGAAGCTGCTTTTGGCTTTTCCAAACACAATAATCACATGGAAGAGCTAGCCAAACAAAGAAATAATGTAAAAGACACGTTAGAAACATTTGGAAATGGCTTTAATGGTTTAGATATGTTTGGAAATTTAGATAACAATTATCAAAATAGTTATGATGCTACAAGTAAACTACAAGAAAGTATTTTAGAAGCTCTTTCTAACAAACACACACATTTTGGGGTGCAGAATCCACCACAATTTTCAAAATCGGACAGATTGAATGGTCTAAATGGTCAGTTTGGTTTAGGAAGTCACGGTTTAAATGGTGTTAACGGACTAAATAATTTAAATGGATTAGATCAACAAATGTCAAAATTCTTTTCAGATTTTTACAAAAATAGTCCGAAAGACATGTTCAATGGTATACCAAATGGATTAAACACACATGGTCTAAATGGACTTTCACAAAACGGTTTGAGTCAACCAAATGGCTATTTACACAATGTAACTGATAGACAGAATTTACTGTTGCTGCAACAAAGACAGATTGAGGAGCAGTTGATGAATTTAAATTTAAAACAACAAACATATAACCAGCAGTTGTTACACAACGGACTTCATAGTAATCAGTATATGAATAGTGATATTTTGGCACAAAATGGACAAAACTTTGGGCCATTGCACAATCAGCTTTATCAACACTCGGTAAATATGGGAAAAAATAACAGTCGAGCAGAAGATGAATTAGATTTTGATCCATTTCATGAAACACAAAAGGCACTTGCCGAACTCATGGAAAATGAACAGAGCCATAAATTGCACAACGCAGGTAAGTTAAAAAGTATTTCTGATTTTCTATTTGATTAGAGTTAGTAGCAAAAAAAAAAAATGTACATATGTTGGACCATTATGCCAAGCAAGTTATGCCAAAGAAGTGTTGAGTGGAACTAATTTAATAGAGGATGGTTTTTTGTGTACATACACTTTAAGTCTCATACAACAACAGATCAAAAGCCCCCGAAATCCCATGTACTCTTCAACTCAAAAATTGAGAAAAAGTAAGGGGAAAGAAACATTTTAAAGAAGGTTACGAATACAATTTTTATTTTGATTCAGTTTTGATGGACACATATAGTAGGTAGGTTAATTTTTTTTTTTTTGTTTTGAACAAATACACCTTTGATTACTATTACTTGTTTTATGTAGCACTTGAACAACCATTTTCTACAAGAAATGTTACAGTGCCAATTATCATTGAACAAGATCTTATACAATGTCCATTACTGTTTTAGTCAATGGATTATATCGTCTTTTAAGAATCTTCCACAACGGAAATGTTTCTTTCCTCTTTTTAAATTTTTGGGGACTTTTGATATATTGTTGTTTGATAGCTAAAGTGCATGTGCATTAGCTTTCATTAAAGTAGTTTCACTCATTCGCATTCGGGAAATTGTTATTATTTAAAATACTAAACCAAAGCTGTATAATTAAAACAGCCAAATAAAGCAAAAGCTTCATTGAGCTATAGTTTATCTCATTTCTATAATTCCTGTTGTTTTTTGTTGTGTTGGTAACAAAACCTTCTAAACACTAGAATTTTTCATTGAGAAATGTTGACAATATTGTTATTTGTTTTTATTTAAAATCAGAGGTTAGATTGCCATTCAGAAAAGGTAAATGTTTGTATTTCGTAGAGTTACCTTTTGTTGTTTGTTTATTATTTGGAATAAAAATTTATTTTTTGTATTTATTACTTCACTATTAATTGTAATCAAACTGATTTGCGCATAAAAACGAATTTACTGCATTTTAACCCTATTTTGACATATGACATTCGTTTGACAGAAGATTTTCTAGTGAGAAATGTGCAACTAGAAATAGTGACACCAACATAAATAAGTTTGGGATATAACAGTGCATGCAACTAAAACCCTAAACATTTGAAATGGATTGGAATTATAGAAATGAGATAAGGTATAGATTAAGTTTTATTACATAGAACGTGCCTACCAATAACAATCATATTCATAATATTTTTTATGTTTCTTACTGATTTTTACAATGAAGCATAGGTGGGATTTTTGGGGAGCTTTGATGTATTATATGATGGCTAATATGTACACAAAAAACTAGACTTCATTAAATTAGTCCTCTTCAAATGCATATCTTGACTGGCCACATTTACTAAGTGTATTTTGTGGACTGAGGCACAGTGATCACAAGACTGCACTTAACGGCCCTTGGTATGTAAACAACTGTTTGTATTTACATTTTTAAAGTCTAAACTTTTTAAAAGAAGCAATACTGTTGTATGAACTTCAGAATCATATAACCTCAAATTTTAAAGCTGGTATCACACACCTACAGTCAATACTCACGTTCATGAGCAGTTAGCACATTTAGGCAATGACAATGAAAAAGCTTCTGATTGGTTACTTTTTCTATTGGCATGACATTGTCATGCTAACTGCTCCTGAACACAAGCAATGCTCATTATCAAACATGGCCATCTGAGACTAAAAGTTCTATGACAAAAAGATCATGAACAACATACTGAGTGACCGAGGTCATACGTAAGGACTTCTAATTTTTTAATTTTGAACAAATGTTAACAAAATTTGAAATACATTACGGTTAATAAATTCAATTTTTTGATATGTTAAATGCATTAATATAGCTCTCACTTTCACCAGAAATGACATTAACTGCATTTTGGAGCAATTGGTTTAAAAGTAAACAAAACCTATGCAATAATAATAAATAAATAACACAAAATCTAAGTTAGTCATGAAAACTATGCCAGAAGTTTTATAGTCGCTGCTTGGGGACACATTTGAATTTGTAGACATTCCCTATACCCCCGGGATATGTCATGCAAACGTTCTCTATTCAGGATTATAGGTTATAATTTTACAAAAGCACATGAGCTTTGCAGATAAAAAACAGTAATTTCTGCAAAATATAACAAAATAGTATTGTTTTACTATATTGGCTAGTAGAGTACACATAATAGATAATACATTTTAGTTAACAATATTGAAGATCCAGTAATATTCAACGAAAAACTTGAACGCTATCTGTAAATTAATTTTTTGCTTAAATCTTTCTAGTTTTCTACAACACTGTTATTTAAAAACCAATCAGAATAGATGGCATGTATGTTCCAACTTTTGCCTTTGTTTACATTGTGACTAAGCTGTCCACTCAAATCAGAACTGTTCTGATTGGCTGAACTATCTTAGCTTTGAATTAGATTGTACCAGGTCAAAAGTGATGCTTATTTTTGAATTTAAAAATTTGAGTTATTTTAATCAAAAATTACACTTTACTAAGGTATTGAGAAACAGAGTTGAAATATTTTTACTTATTTTTCCTGAATATTCCAAGAACCCTGGCGCATATCACATCCTTGTTTCTTGTGGTATTGTTAGACTTGAGGTTCCCTGATTATTATCTTCATGACCTATAGGGAATGAACATAAACGAATCTCTTATCAATTACAAAATATATTCCTCATCTTTTAGTAATTGAAGTATTGTATTAATAATTAAAATAACCTAAAAATCAATAAAGGATGAAAAACCAGATTAGAGGTTTTATTCTCCTATACTGATTAATTACAAAAAAATGTGTAATGAGAAATTTAACATCAGTATCATTAAAAGATTGTACTCCATCATTGGTTGTCCACCTTTTGACGATAGTTTCTAAAATCATGATGTAAACACTAAGCATGAGTGTTTTTCAGTTTGCCCCCTATATAGAAGTAGATGTAATTTACTTGTAATTCAATTTTGTTTCTAAATGGTGGAACACATTGTATTATGTACACTGATATAATGTAGTACATTTGACTATAGCATACTTAAGATACTGACCCTGACTTGGCTTTATGTAAATTTTAATAATTTACTTTTATAATGTACTATCATGGCAA
This sequence comes from Ignelater luminosus, assembly GCA_011009095.1. Classification (NCBI taxonomy): domain Eukaryota; kingdom Metazoa; phylum Arthropoda; class Insecta; order Coleoptera; family Elateridae; genus Ignelater; species Ignelater luminosus. The sequence continues at coordinate 1,327,015 of VTPC01090587.1, forward strand.
AAAAAACCCGGAGCACCATACAGGTTTTAAAGTTACCTCTTGTAAATCTGTCTTTCAGTTTAAGTAAAACTATTATGTAAGTAAGTACCTTGTTAATTGAACTGACAAATCCATCTTAAAGCCTGATGAAAAGAGAGAAATTTTGTTAGAACCGACATATCGTCAGACAAGTGTGCCCCGGTTTTTTTTGCCGCGATAGTACATGTTTATTATGTACTCTCTTGTAATGCAAGCAAAATTCTGATCCCTGCAATGCATAATTTTGTTTATAACTACTTTTGTAGCCCAATGTAGGGTAAAACATTGTATTTATATTAAAAAACAAATCTATGAGATTAAATCTCATATGTAGATTAACATCGAGGCATTTGAAATTCAAGAATCGCTTAGCTTGCGTTTTTTGCTATTACCCAAAATACAGGCGGCAAAAGCGCCGCTGTCACATTTCTAGTGACAATAGTGGACAATAGTTTGAAAGCTTATTTAATAATAGAAAATTATTTACATCATTTCTTTAAAATGTATTGTAAGCAAATGCATATTACTAGCTTTTTTGATGTAATATAAAATTAATTGGTTTGGCGTATCTACAATTATTTACGTCCCATATCGTGAATAATTTTGTTTTATCGTATTTGAATTTAGCCATAGACATGTGCTATACAATAAAAATAAAATTATTTCCTGATGTTTTTCTTTATAGAGAACTTCGGTTATAATCAGATGAAATATAATGCATATTCTACTATCAACATACAGTAAACAGTATTAAATAAAGTAGAAATCATGAAAGAAAGAATGCATGTCTTTAATTTATTTATCAAGTTTTGACATATTTCATTTGATGCATTATTTATACATGTGTTCATCTAACATGTATGAATACACCAAGTGAAGAACAGTATAGTACTCGTATTACATACAGAACACTTGGCTATAGCGTACTTAGAATGCTGGTCCTGACTTATATACAGGGTGATTCAAGTAAAATGCGCCTCTTAAAATCTTCGAATGCAACTCAACATACATATTTCAAAAGCTATTAAAAATATTTGCAAATTAAAAAACAAGTTTTAATCTAAGTAGCTGTATTCACAGACAGCCCTTGTTTACTTAACCATTAAAAGTGACAGTTACGAATTTCTACTTGAAACAATAATTTTCCATTAAATGTAGCAAAAGATTTGTGGCATTTTTTATGTTGAGTTGCATAAAGATATTGCTTTGATAGTATGTATGCTTGTTACTGCCTTTTTTTAATATAAAATAAACTTTCGGCATACTTATAAACATGTATGTACTATATAATAAAAAATAAAACATTTAAATGTATTTTCTGACATTCTTCTCTATAGTAAACTTCGGTTATAACATACTGTTTCTTTTACTCTTGATTAGTATGCTATAATCGAGTTATACTGTATGTTGGAATGTGACATACATTCATTCTTATGTCGTTGTTGGTAGTGTTGTTGTTCGGTGATGGTGGCGAGCGAGGAGGGGGGGGGGGGCTTCTAAAGGTTATTCTTTACGCTTTTTCCCAAATATTTCCAAAACTATCAGTCCTAGCAAAAAACACTATAGCCAAAATTAAAGTAGCCAACATTTCCTATAAAAAAGGTTACATTCAATTTTTTTGTAGGATTAATAATTTTGAGGATACAGAGCAGAATTCTTAAATTGGGAAGAAACTGTGTTACCTCTCTCAAGGACAGCCTCACACCTCTCAGTTACCAAGCCTCTCCTCTCGTTCATCCTAAACATCTGCTCTCGCTCCTCCCTTTACCTTATGATTAACACTTGATCGCATGCTGTCACAGAAGATAATAACTGAAGGCATTGAGACAAGAATAGCTGATGGAGATAATGACACCAGCGTTGTGCAATGTGGAGTTGATAAAGCCACTACTGACTACAGCACAACAATTATAGAAGACGTTGATTTGCTTGTCTTGCAGATTGCATTAGCTCCACCACAAACAAACATATTTTTTGTCAAACTAGGAAGAGGGAATGTTGAAGCAAAAACATTCTTCATTTGAGTTACAAAAGCTTGAATATTCAACAAGTATTCTTTTTATCTTGCATTTAGTGGGTGCAACACCACCTCATCTGTTTATAGAAAAGGTAAAGCACAGATTGTGAAAATGTTTGGGAAACATGAAAGACTCAAAGCCATTGCCGATGTACTCTATGATGCCTCATCGACACCAGAGGAGGTGTCTAGAGCTGGTGAGCAAATGTTCTTAAGTCTTTATCAAGCTTGTGAACATGACTTGAATAGGCATAGATACTCTGCATTCTCAAAACCTGTAAACAAGGTGAAGCCTGACCTTTTGTGTCACTGCTTCACACAAAAGGTTCAGCCCAGCAGCACACGTTTAGAGTGTTTTTACAAGTGCAGCAGTGGTTGGGCAACCACCTGCCACCTGAAAAGTGGGAGTGGATACGAGGTAACGATGGATCACTGGAGCTCCTATCAACTAAGGACGCTGCCGCTCTTGACTCAATCTTGAACATCATTTTTTGCAGATGTGCAGCAGGTTGTGAGGGGCGATGCGGATGTTGAAAGGCTGGGACAAAATGCACTCTAATCTACGGCAACCGTCAGGGAATTTGTGCAAATGGAATTCTGTCAGATGAGGAGCTTGATGAGAATTTTTTGCCTGAAGAAGATTACTTGTGATCTTAACAGTGATTTAGATTTTAAGGAACGATGTGATTTAAAAGAATTTACTTGTATATAACATAAATATAGTTTAGGTAAGTATATAAATAAGTTTCTCCCCAGTTTAAGAACTCTGCTCTGTATCTTCAAAATTATCAATCCTACAGAAACAATGAATGTAACCTTTTTTATAGAAAATGTTGTCTTCTTTAATTTTGTATTTAGGGTGTTGTTTGTAGGACTGATGGTTTCAGAGATATTTGGGAAAAAGCGTAAAAAATAACCTTTAAATGAGACTCCTACTCCGGGGACTTTTAGTATGTTGTACATTAGATACCAACAAACATCTCTGTGAAGTTTCAAAACTTCGGGAATTTTTTCACTCGAAAATTCTAGTTTGACTGAGCTAATACTATGAGATTGAAAAAAATAATGATTCATTCAGAACAAGCCATGACTAGTGCAACAAGATTGGTATTAGTGGTTCTAGGATGCCTATGATTTAAGAAGAAAGTGACATTTTAAGTGTCAGTTAATTTTGCAGTCTCTAACATGTATTCATTTTAGTTTTCGTTTTGTTTCAAAATAAATGTCATTTTGTATATTACTATTAATTTCTTTTAAATTTCCTGCTTTGAATAATCGTATTGCAGGTATGACAACCTGACAATTTAATTGTCAAGAAGAAGTTAGATAACTTCTAAACTGCTGCCATATTTTGAAGTCAATCTTGTCAATTGTGATGCACTAGTCACAGTTTGCTCTGAATAATTATTTTCTTGATCTCATAGTATTTAAACAAAAATAAATTGATGCTTGTTAAAAGTTTTTTAACCAGCTCCAATGCTCGACTTAGAAGTACTACAATAAATCTTTATGATTTCAATATTGCAGCCAGATTATAATAGTTGAATGTTGAATTTGATTTCAGTTAGTTGCACTTATTACAATTTACAAATAATATTGATACTAGTGTAGATAATTTTAAAATGACTTAACATCTATCATTTTTTATTTATCCAAAAGAATGGTAAAATTCCCCGAGTTACTTAAACCATGACCTTAAAAAGCAAATTGTTGCCAAATGTTTGATAAAAGTGGTAATTCTTAAGATGATCTACATAAATATGTTATCTCCTACCCAATTATAAAATAGAAAAAGACCTTGAGCTCTAGCATCATAACCAGACTTGCTGATGGCGGAGATCATGTGTAATCATGTATAGATGCACCAACTCACTGTAATTCAAATTAAGTAGATGAGAGTTGATATGAATAATAAGTTTTTTCGAGATTTTCTTTAATAAAATGTGTATGTCTGGAAGTTAAAAAACTGACAGAATCCAAAATTAATGTTTTCAAATGTATCTTTATAAACTGGATGAATAATGCACTTAGTGCACATACATTCATATTAAATATTTAGCAGGTTCATTATAAATTGGCCTCCAAGATCAGCAAGTCTGATTATAACTCAGTTGTTTGAATTTGAAAAATTAATAAAAATTACAAAACAAAATGGACAATGTAAACTATACTGTTAAAAGTTTATAAAGAGGAATCATGATGGTCTAACATTCTCAATTTAATAATTTAATTTAGATCGTAATCTGATGGACACTGTTTGCTTTTAATTTATAGGATAGTGTTGCTTTGTCGGATTCATTTTGCTGTTTCTAAGCTATCAATGACGTGTTGAGAACTAAGATTTCTTTAATCACTTTCTATTGTACAATACAACTGTTATTTCGTAATTAAAAAGATTTTTAATTTCTAGATTTAATTCAAAATATTTTTAGGTCGTACTTCGAATCAAATAAATGGATTGGTTCACAGCCAAACTGCAAATAGTCATATACCTCCACCACCTCCTGGTTTTATGCAGACAAATACACATATGAATTCATTTGGTAAGCGAATTAAAATTTGTATGTTGGTTGATTTTTTTACATTTTAAATTTACTTTCAGGTAGTAAAATATTACCGTACCTCAATATGGGAAATAGCCAACAACAACAGCAAATAAATAATGCGACACAAAATAATTGGTCGGGAAGTTATAATCAAGTGCAACAACACAAAGGTAATTGTATTTTGTTTTTATTTAACAGCTTGATAAAGGTCTCTGAAATCTTGAAAATTGCCCAAGTTCCCTCTTCTGATCTTAACAGCATTTCTCTTAGCTGAATTTACTTTTATACAGAATGATTCATGACATGTATTTATCAATATAAATCTGATTTTGTTTTATTACTGAGATATAGGGATTTTAAATCTCCATACATTGCAGAATCGTGAAAAATAATAGAAATTTCGAATTTTAAACTAAATTTAATTAAAGAAAGTTTAACACTACCACCATATCTCTCAGTAGCAAAATTAAATTGAATGTATGGTGATAGGAACTTTTTTACTTAAAATGATCTCTATCGTCAGTTTTTATTTGGTACACTTGTTATGAATCACCCCATATACTTACCCTTCTGAAAGATAGATTTTCACTTTCTTCCATTACTTTTTATATTATCAGTTGTTTGTTTCAATTTTTTGTTAGTTGTTTCTTACATTTCAATGTGAAGTAAGTTTTTCAGTTGCTTACCTTACATTTTCATTTTGTTATAGGTTTAGGAACATGTAATGATTGGAAAATTCTGGATCCAGCGATTGTGTCATCCAGTAGACATTTTCTGTTAGCAAACATGCAACCTAGAGAGCACTATAATAATTTGCAACCGTTAGCAGCAACGCAACAGTTACAACAAAATGGACCAGTTAGATCATTTGATTATCCAAATTTTTCAAATTTTAATCCACAAATACAAGCGAATTATAATAATTTTTCACATATTAATACCCAGCAGAATTTAAATTGGTTGGGAAATGAATTGAATTCACAAATTGCTAGCCCACCTGGTTTTAGAGCAAATAACCAAGCTACAAAACAACAAGAATGTTAAATTCCATCATTATTTATATATCTCCACGATGCTCTTTGTGGACCTCGGCTATTATCACCATAGGTGTGTTTGATCTGTAATATTTTCTTACCTATCAATAATTCTTTCCTGCTTTTTGTTTAATATATGATTATATCATTTGGTTTTGATGCTGTTGAAAATTTCAAGTTGGTTTGTTAGAAAATGTAAACAAAATGTAACAGACTACAATGTTGTTTAGTTAGCTTACATCTTGAAGACTAAAGGAATCCATTTGAATATTACTCGAGGACAGCATAATAATAAAAATATAATGTTGAAATTTAATTTTGAATTTTAAAATGTTGGTGATGCAATTTATAAGTGAAGGTTCACATTGGGCACTGTGAAGTCTGTTAATTTGGTAGACACACTATCTACGTTTTCTTTCTCTTGTAAAACTTATTGATTATAAATCGTATTTAAAAATATTTGTGGGTGCTTGGCCAATATGAAATGTAATTTTAAACTTGATCAGTGCGGATAAATAAACAAAATATGGTTAATTATTTGAATATATCAAAACAGCTAATTATAATATACTACTACATTACAGTCTTTGTGTATTATTCCTCTTTAATAATCTTACTTAAAAAGTGAAATTATTACAAAATAAACAAAAATATTTCTTTAATTTTTCTTTCTCTTTTTCTGGTTTTTGCTGCATAATTTTCCTTTTTTTTTATTTTGTGACATTCTTATCTAATAGGACAGACATTCCATTCGAATCATGGCTATTAATTATGTTCTAAATTTTGAAAAAATGTTTTTCTTATTTTTATATCGATAATGATAATAATTTTAAGTGTAGCTTACAATCTTCTGAAATTTTTGAATAAAAATTAATAAACTAACAATATTTGCAACCAATTAATAAAAAAACAAATTTTCAGCATTATGATTAGTAGGTACGTATAACAGCTTTTGGTAAACTTACTTCTAAAGTAGTTGTTTACGTAACTGCCTGCAATTCATAAAATAGTTGTTTTAGGGACAAGTATAAAATAGTTAATTTAGAAACTGCTATTATTTTGCAGACTAATTTTATTTTATTGTTTTTAAGCAACACAGCAACAGTATCAGGCAATGCAAATATATGCAAAATTACAAATTTTCAATGTTTTTTTTTTTAAATTTGTACTTTATTTTGTTTATAACATAAGATGAAGGTTTACCAAAAAATATTGGGTTGGTTTCTGCCATTGTCATTTAACGTAAACATTCTCTAAAAATAAGAAAAAACTAATACATTTATCAAATCTGAACAAGAAGAAAAAACAAGGACATTTTATTATGCTGTAGTAGGGTTATTTGTTTAACAAACTTGAACCCTATGTTCAGGGAAATTTGTGCTATTGTGTTATATTGGTGGTGCCTGATGCAGACAGTGCAACCAACTACTAAATAAAGTGGTAGTTTTTTCATCTCTGACTTCTTATGAGATTTAATGTCTCAAGTTTGGCTTTTGATATGAATTTATTTTTAGATAATGTGAAAACAGGACTTAAAATAAGAAAAGCTATACTAAAATCAGCAAACCAATGCAGTAATAAAAGTGCGTGATCAATGCAAGCTCTTTTTCAATTGGCTGAAAAACACGTGCTTGAAGCCAGTTTCACAGACAGCAGTGTGAACATCCACCAAACAGTGCATTATTATATACCGATATACAGGGTGATTCCGAAATAAAGGTTATCCTCTTAAAGGTGGATAGCAGTGTGATACATACATTTGCGATAAAAAACGGTAGATAAAAATTGCATAGTTTCCAAGAAAAATGCGATTGAAATTTAACCGCTAAGCCAAGCCGGTCCTGCTCTAATACTTTTACTTAAGCAAAAATCAATAGGGGTTGACTGACTGTCCCTGTCATTGGCAGGTAGCTCTTGCTATTTATGTGAGGGGTATAATAGTTTTTCTGGTTTTTACAATGCCATAAATAACCAATGGGCACATTTATAACTTTTACTTTTTAATCTGTAAACAGAAAAATATCTGAAGACTCGAAAACTTCAATAAGCATTATGCTACATAAATAAAAATTGGTTGAGTTTATTGAATTGAATTAAATACAGAGGCGATAGTTAGTGGTACCTTCCACACCCATGTTTCACTTAAGTAGTATGTGTATCCTTTGCCATTTAAAATGTTTTTTATTCAAGTGACTAAATAATAATAATAAGGGATTAAAATATTGCTTGTGAGACTGGAGTCTAATTGTTCGTGACATAAATTATGTTAGTATTATTTTACTAATTGCATTTCAACAACCCTGCATGTTAAACATATTTAGGGCTGGTCGCAATTTCTTTAATTTCCTCAACTTCAGATTTAAGAAGGGAAAGTTGTAAAATATCCAGGGGGTAGCTTATGATGGAATTTATTGTTCATTGTGCTACTACACCTGCGTTAGTTCCAAGAAAATAGGCATATCTGGTAAATTTTCATTCTTGCACTACAATAGTTTTCAAACATCATAAATCTCCTTAACTTTCACTTTTTAATTCAAAGGCGAGAATACAAGAAACACTTTTCTTTTTCTAATCAGAGACGGCTTCAGTTTTTAATATTCAGGAAAATTGTCAAAATTTTCAACTTTCACGGAGCCACTTCGTTTTTCATTTTTTGTCTTCTTTTAGCCTCACTTATCAGTTATCACCTATTCAAAGAATAAATACCCTTTATTTCGGAATCACCCTGTATACAGAAACTAGCATAACCTAAAACCTCCGCGCTTCCGTTTTACTTCTTGTGTTTAGTTTGTTTGTAAGTTTTGTTTTTGGATTACAGACTGTAACGTGAATACCTAAACACTATTTATTTTAGATTTGGCGGGTATTGTATTCAAATTTGCTAGTGTAAATTGGACGTCGACTCAGTTGGGTACTAGCGCATACTGTTCATGCGACTTTCACGTGATCACTGCATTGGTTCGCCGATTTTAGTATAGGACAGATTTTAAAAACACGTGTGGATGTCTGAGGACACCTTAAAAGACATCTGGTCACTATAACTTGTATATTCATACTGTGTTATTTTAAAAACTTTCCATCTTTTATATCTTGTAAGCAAATCAAAATATCTAAACAAGAGAAAAACAGGTAAATTAGATACAGAATTAACTTGATAATAGATGTTGCGGTGTTTGCCACCCCAGCACACCTAACCCCAAAATAAAAAATCAAAATTAAATAAACGCAATTCAATTGTTTTAGTTCTTATTTTGAATACAAAACAAATAAATTTAAACGTTTTTAATTAAATAATGTAAATTGAACTGTTAATAGAAAGTTAAAACAAAATAGGCATTTTTGAGGATAGTGCCTAAAGGTAGCAACTCAGGTTGCAAGCACAGACGATAAATTGAACTGGACCTCGCATAACATATATTTCATATACCTTGTTTACAATCCAGTAATGTCGATGGCGACGTGCGGTCAAGAGTGTGGAAGGAGGTAGCTAGGGGAATATGGTGGGCGTTAAGTAAGGTTAGTTACGCCATAAGCGCAATGCTGCGCTGGAGGCAGGGGTCACAGAATATCTTAAGTCAACACGCAGTCGTTTGCTTAGACTGTACCCTGTTGAAGAACGAAAAATGTAAATAAATGAGCCTATTTCAATTTATCGTCAGTGAAGTTGCACTTGTACACTCAAAACAATGAAGATGCGATAGTTTACATAAGAAATATAGCCTATCTTTGTTGCTATAATGACAATGAGTTTGTGCAACCTTGTCTTTATTTTGAGTGAAGAATTAAGTGCCACTACACATATTTTGAGTTGAAAAATGAGAATTGAGCTGTTGTTGTTAGGTTAGGTACTCCTTTTACAGAAGTGCATATTCTCTACTGACAGTTCAATTTACATTATTCAATTAGAAATGTTTACATTCATCCGAAATAAGTACTACAATAATTGAAATGCATTCATTTACTTACGTAACATGATTTAAATTCATCACTAAAATTCGTTGTATAACTTTCAATCTAGTAAGTCGATGCGGATTTTGTTTTCAGCAAAAGATTGCTACTGTTATTAGGTGTGTTCGATGAACCAAACAATTCAGCTCTTAGCTTTGCAGAATTTGCTGTGATTTACTAAACGACATAACTATTACTTTTAACGTCAAGGTAAAATGCCACTTTCATTTCTGCTAAAATAGGCTGCTAGCTGTTCTAAGCGTAAAAAGAGTACGCTGTCAGCGCTTCAGCAAAACTCAGCTTGCTGAGAACGTAGCGGTACGTTCAATACGAATTTCAGAGTCAATTGAACACACCTATTCCTTGTCCAATGACGTATCGCAAGATTTTGAGGTTAGGTTCGATAAAGCGAAGACAGAGATATGTATTATAGTCTGTCCCACGACCAGATAGAGTAGTAAATTATTACGGGAGGAGTTAGTTGACAGCAGCCCGTTTTACACTTCGTAATTAAAGAACTACTGATTTCCCGCAAATTTGAAATTGCGCTGGCGCTGTTACATTCTGTTTGCTGGTGTGAAGCTGACCCACCAATCAGGAAATATTTTTCAAACTGCCCGCTTTTCAAGGGGCGTTTTTATTACTCGATCTGGTCGTAGAGCAGACAATAGTTAACTGTATATCTTGGTGTTTGTTCCCAGATCCAAAAATCTTCTCGCGACTCTAGGCTTGAATTCACGTTAGCCCAGTATGGCTTCCCTTCGTGAATGCCTATTTAATAGTATACAGGGTGGAGTATTGTTATAAAAGAAATGGTGGAAAAAGTCGAAATCTCCATAGTTAACTAAATGTTACAAAAAATAAACCAAGCTACAGGTAACTGATGATAAAAAATGCTTATTTTAATAACCATTTTAAGAAATTAAGAGAAAAATAATGATTAGATTTAACGCGGATAATTTTCAAATATTCTGGCTTCTTCCTAGGTTTAGAAGGCTAAACTCCAACTTAAAAGGCGTTTTCTCGGGCGCATAAGTATGCTTGCCTTAGACGAAGTATGTTTGCCTTAGACGAAGTATGTTTGAGTAAGACATTCTCTTGAAAATTAGTGATGCCACACCATACTGACGCTCTTTACGAAAGTAAGGTACGGTAAGCTATATTCATCCTACTTGTGTTGCATGCTATCGCATCAAATGTTTGTTTGTGATTACTGTAGCTTCCTTTTCTTATTTTCGCATCAACTGCAAACTTTGCGTACGTCACATCCCAACGATGGCGCATCACTACAACCACAGAGGATAGGGATACAGAGAATTCACTTCAATGTAAAGGCCTATGGGAGCATTTCAAAGTTTCAATTGTCACGTGGTACCCCTTTGCGCATGTGCTGTTTTTTTTAACAACAACTGTTCAACTAGAAAAAATGTAAACAGGACCGCATTCAAGACATTTAGAAAGTTTAGATTATTTGCACAAATAATGATAGTCTTAAAAAATATTAATAACAAATAAGACGCACACTAAACTGATTAACAATACGTTACACCACAAATCATAAAAAACTTTAAAGATTGTCTATAAACCAAGTGCCGATATTTGGAAACGGAGAAATAAGATAACATAAAATAATTGCGCTCGAGCTAGTCCACTTCTGCAATGTGCGCAGAGCAGACAAGATTTCAGTACCTCTACGCACATACAAGAAAAGGATAGAACATCGTCCAAGTTTCTATTAAGAGTGAATTCTCTGTATCCCTATCTTCTGTGCTACAACTAACGCAAACTAAAGGCCGTTTTACATTACACTTTTTTTGGCTAAACTATTTACTAAACTAGTTACTATACTAGATTGCATACTATACAGGGTGGTCCAAGATTCCGATCTAGTAAGATGACAACTTTATGTTAGCAGATAGAAACAAATTGACAGCAGAGAGCGACATAGTGTCTCTGGAAGCATAACCTAAAAATATTTTGAATTATACAAGGTGTTCGACGTGTTTGTGGCAGCACCCTGTATAGTACTTTATTTTCGAATTCTTTATTACATTTAGATTCATTTTTATTAACCATATGTTTGGTCTAAGTTGCGCCGTTTTCGAGATATTTAATATTTTTTGAAAAAATTTAGTTTTACATTGTTTTAGAAATTTTGAAATATCTCTGGAACTAAACAGGATGCGAAGATACGGTTTGATCATCGTGCCAAATATGGGCTGCTACATCAATTGTGTTACAAATGACTTTGTTAAAGATTACTATGGTCCTGTTATGGATCATTGAAAATTGTATTTTTTTTGCACCAGCGCATTCGTCACGTTACAAACCATCTTAATGATACGTATCGACGATGAATTGGTTGTCATAGCCCTATAAGATGACCTGCAAGATGTAATGTAGTAGTAGGTACTGTTCTGCTAAAGATTGCTAGATTTCCTTTCTTTTGTTTTGTTAAAAACACAAAAAAAGTACAAATGTACATGTACGTATGCATAATTCAAATGTTAGTTGCAACTACTGTTTCTAAGCACAGCCCCCTTTACTAAATGTGGTTCTTTAAATTAACAAAATTAGCATTTTTATAAAATAATGCTTAAACCACCGCAGATAGACCCAAAGACTATTAAATAAAAATGAAAGAAAATTAAATTCTAAGTCTAATTATACAAAAATTTTCATATCGTTCTATTTAAAAATATCAAGTTATCCATGATAGAAGATCTTCATTTTCAATGATCCATAATAAGACCATAGTAATCTTTAACAGTCATTTGCAACACAATTGATGTAGCAGCCCATATTTGGCACGATGATCAAACCGTATCTTTGTATTCTGTTTAGTTCCAGAGATATTTTAAAATTTCTAAAACAATGTAAAACTAAATTTTTTCAAAAAAATATTAAATATCTCGAAAACGGCGCAATTTAGACCAAACATATGGTTAATAAAAATGAATTTAAATGTAATAGGGGATCCAAAAATGAAGTAATATACAGGGTGTTCCATTTGAAAAATTAAAGTAAGACGCTGCCACAAACAAGTCGAACACCCTGTATAATTCAAAATATTTTTAGGTTATGCTTCCAGAGACACTATGTCGCCCTCTGCTGTCAATTTGTTTCTATCTGCTAACATAAAGCTGTCATCTTACTAGAGCGGAATCTTGGACCACGCTGTATTGAACTTAAATTTCCCGTTTGAATTTAGAAGATTTTAAAGGTAGCTGCTAGAGTTGTTGCCAATGTCGCTAACAGTATATTATAAATACATAAACAATTTCGATTCCAGAGATCAAGAGCACATCAAATTTATTAGTTATTAAAGATTGGTACCACTGGAAATTGGTCTAATGCGCAGGTCTAGTATACAAACTTGGCTGAAAAATAGGACCGGACCTAGTTTTAAATCTAGCATGAAAACTTGGAAACGATTGTTCTAATTTGCATTATCCAAGTCGAGCTAGTTTTTAATGTAGTCAAAGTTCTCGACGAAAAAAAGTATAATGTAAAACAGCCTTAAAGTTTAATTATAATGCGCAGTAGAACTAAAAACGTCCAGGCTGAGTCTATTTTAACCCAAGATGTGTTAATTCGCTCCACAAGCGTTCGTGCAAATATTGTGTTCATTCCGTTCATTCGTGTTTGGTATGTTTTGTGATTATTTTATAATTTCCATATAAAAACAGTTTTTCTGAGAACTGATTCTGTTTTAGTATTTTAACAAATAGAAAAATAATTCATTTTTTCAATAAATCTTTTCAATTCAACAATACAAAATTCGTTCGAAACGCCACTGCCTTTTAGCGAGGTTTTTCCCGCCACGTAAATGACGTCAACCAAGTAGCTCTTTACATTTTAAAATGTCTCTTACTAACTTTACCTTACGCAGTAAGCTCGCGAGGAAACACTTAAGTTTTCTTGTATATCTTAAAGCATATCAGTTGTTATTAATGTCACCGCTTCATATAAACGTGCTATAGCATCTTCAAGTCTATTTAATAGGAGTACGAAAGACTTTCTCCTTCATAAATCTCTAGAAAAAGAAATCAAAGGGATTTTAAGATCAGGAGATCTCGATGGCCAGTGTTACTGTTCTTGGTAACATCTATAGTTAACTATGGAGATTTAGACATTTTCGTTTTTGTTTTCCACTTATTTTGTTTTAAGAAGGCTGTTCCTGGCAGTTGGCGCATGAGTTTTCTGTATAAAGTATATTAAGGTAAGTGTCATCACTGCTGCACTATCTGGACTCATGGGCGTCTACAAGGGTGAATCTGTAATTGTAACATTTTAAGTTTTTAATATGAAACACTTACAGATGAGTATGCTTAATCTGTGCAAACATTTTTACTTTCGCGTTCATTTTTACTTTTCAATTTATAGTCTGTCCCTGGCTCGACTCCGGAATAGGTGTAACGAGTCAAAAACTTCATTCTTTATAAAAGTTCTTGCTTGTTTAAAAACTGACGTCTACCGAGTTAATAATGCTTATTTTAACACTGTTACGGGTAGAGTTTTAAAAAAGGAGCCCAAGAATAAAGTGCTTTTATTTTATAAACTAGAAAGAAATGTCACACGCATTTTCGGATTGTTTAGTCTCTAAAGTGACGGAGTTGGAGAACGTATACTAGAAAATGAGTTATTAAATTACTAAAAAACAATAATAACTTAGTTGTTAATTTAGAAATTATTTGTAGTGAAAATATAAATATAATGAACTAGATGAGGCCCGGGGCGGATAGCCCCTTCCCCCCCCAGGTATGCAACTGTGTAAATATGTACGAACGACAATGATATTTATACTTTACTAGATGTGGCCCGGGGCGGACCGCCCCCCGCCCAGGTACGCCACTGAGTAAACATGTACGAACGATAATGATGTTTGTACTTAATAATTGAAACCCGATACTTTCATATTAGTGAGCTAATTAAAAGACAATTATACACCGTCCGATACAGTACGAAAACAAACGCGGTCCGGATCATTACGAAAATGTAACCCGCCCGGTACAGTACGAAAATCATCTCGGTCCGGCTCAGTATTGGTTAGAATAGATTAGATAAAATTTAATTTAATCGCATTGTTTTCTAATAAAAAAGTGACCGAGTTTTTGGCAAGGATTTAGGATGCTTAGTTGTGGCGAGTGAAGAATTGGAAACATCTGGATTTCAAAAACTATTGGTAACGATTTAACAAGCGATCCTGTACGTTCGTTATATGTTCTCTGTTAGTTTTCTTTGAGATAGTGTAGATTTTTTTCTGGAATTAAACTAAACTCAACAAAAATGTATTTGACTAACAAAGTTATTATCAAAAAAAGACATTGAGCAAACACCTAGTACGAAATACTTATGTGTTATTAGTTAAAATATCGCATGGACTGCAACTATGTGCGGTTTCTTACTACAGTGCATTTTCAACGAACTCGGCAAGGAGTCGTTACTGAATTCGCGAAGTCTGTCTGTCTATCCATTCGCATTTTTTAAAATTTTGAGATTCTAACTTTAGATTTGGATTCTATATCAAAAACTAAAGAAAACGTGGTGTCTTCGTTTTTTTAATATTTCCTCGGGGACATAATCAAAATGACCGCCGGAATTTGAAAAATTTTAAAGATTTTGTTTTTACTTTAGAATCGTATTCTACATCAAAAAATAAGAGATAGGTATATCTACTTTTAGTTTTTTGATATCACCTCGGGAACATGGTCAAAATGGCCGCCGAAAGAACAAAACGGGGTTCGTTGTTGTTATATAATACTTTGCATTCCCAGATCTGTCCCAGATGCAGGGCCGTAGCTGACGGGCGGGCAGTGCGTGTCTAACACGCAGGTACCACTTATAAGGGGCGCAAATTTAATGAAATCGCATTCATACTTTTTTCGGGCTACACCCGATTTAAAAAATTATAATGGTACACAAGGTAATAGAAAAACATTTTACAAGATTCTTTTCTCGAAAAACGCCTCCTTCCGTCCAAAAAGTGCGTTATTCCGTTTGTTCGAGGGCGCAAAAAAGGCAGCGCGAATGCTTTTTTTGCTTCGAGCGCTCTTTACGAATCCATTTTTCGTAGGGGTGGGACAGAGGAAAATTGCAGAAAACTCTGACGGATCTTTTGGTGAAGAAACCGATTTCCTAGGTCCAACTGTTTGTTTTCTATTCGAACTCAAAGCGCGAAAGTTTTTGGTGTTTTTCCATGTATCGTATATGTATAGAAATAATTAAAGCACCTCCTTTGTTCTTTAAAAGATGCGTATGCTTAATATGTTCTATAAATAGAAACGAAATTGTGTTTAAACTTTGTTTTGTTTATTTGATACAAAATTTAATAGAAACGGTGAAATGTGTAGTTCGTGATAAACGAAACGAACGATTTTTTTAAAGTTGTTTTAAGCATGTTAAGCGTTGTGCATTGGTTTTTTAAATTATATTAATAATCCAATAGACAATTGAAAGATAATTAATAAAAAAAAGATAAAATCCCAGTGGCGTGCGTTTCAAAATCAGTTTGATTTTATATCTGGTAGTTTTAAACCTGCGGTGATGCAACTTAGAAATTGGCAAGCTCGCAAGGTTCTCAAACAAAAATATAAAATCCCAGTGGCGTGCATCTGCAGTTTTGAATTTGCGGTGATATAATTTGGAAATTGGCAAGCCCAGAAGGTTCTCAAACAAAAAAATAAAATCCCAGTGGCGTGCACCTCAAAAACCGTTTTATTTTATATGTTTGGCAGTTTTAAATCTGCAGTGATGCAGTTTGGAAATTGGCAACATTGTTGTTTTTAGAATGGTTCTGATCAACACTGTCGTTTTAAAAATTGTTGTGATGAACCTTGTCCTGATTAACATTGCAGTGATCAACATTGTCGTGATCAGCATTGGCGTGATCAACATTGTGGTTTTCGACATTGTTGTTTCTTAGCATTGTTCTTATCGACATTGTTCTTTTCGACATTGTCGTTATCGGCATTGTGGTCATCGACGTGGATGTCATCGACTTTGTCGGGATCCACGCCGCGAGGACCGAGTAGGGATTGTGCGGCGAGCCTTGAGATTCAAACCTTGTTTCTCTGATTATATTAAGTAAAAATAAAAGGATGGTAGTATTTTACCTTATGTTCAGCTAAAGTGAGATTGCAGAATAATATGTTTCTAATTAATTTAGAAATCTTAGTGTCTTTAATTTTACAAAGTTAGCACGGCATCACATTGCATATTTTTTCTACCTGTAAAAATGAACTTAAACCACAGCCTACTCTGAATTCTATAAAAAAATACACTGTAGCTGTAACCGTCGAAGTAAATTAGAACGCTTTCTATTGTGCATTCCAAGCACACGATATAAACATGCATGTGAAATGTAAGACAAACAAGACTATTGCCCTTCTATTTTATTTGTTTGAGACAGCAAATTTTGCAATTTTTTTGTGACATTGTATTGTCTTAATTTGATTTACATCATTAAAGATAAAAAAGTTTTGTTAAATTATCGAACGTTATTGTATTCTCATCATGTTATCTCGTGACAGACAAACTATGTACTATTAAGTACACATTATTATTTATTCTCTGTGCTAACAGTTTAAACATAAGTTGCATTATCATTTAAATACAATAAATTAAAGCGATAAGAGGGATTTGTTAGATATTTTAGGTAGGTACTATATATGTATTGTGCTTGTTTCCTAGGGTGTTATAAAGTCGCATTCAGATCTTTTAAGTTTCATGTAAAAGATAAGTGTCAGAAAATGAATGCTTTAACAAAACAGAAAGAAGAATTGCAGAAAATAGCAGCAACTCTTGCGGAATCTGGTAAAGGTATATTAGCTGCCGATGAACCTTTAGAATATATGAAAACCGTTTTAAATGATATCGGGTTGGAGAATTCTGAAGAAAACCGACGAAGGTACAGGGAAGTTCTTTTTACATCTGATAAATCTCTTGGAAAGTATCTTTCAGGTGTTATTTTACATCCTGAGACGGTTTATCAGAAAACCAAAGAAGGGATATTATTTGTTAGACTGTTAAAAGAAAAGGGAATTCTTCCTGGCGTTAATGTTGATAAAGGACTTGTACCTTTATATGGGACTAATAATGAAACCACTACTCAAGGTTTATTTACATTACTAATGCAAAATATATTAATTCTATAGGTGTTTAACTTTAGGACTTGATAATTTAGCTAGGCGTTGCGAAGAATTTAAAAACAGCGGTTGCTGGTTTGCAAAATGGAGATGCGCTTTAAAAATCGGTTCAAATACACCATCATCCTTAGCTGTTTCGGAAAATGCAACTGTTCTTGCACGTTATGCTTCAATATGTCAAGCGAATGGTCTTGTACCTATTGTGGAACCTGAAGTACAATTGGAAGGTGATCACGATTTGCAACGTGCTGAAGAAGTTACGGAGATCGTTTTGACTGCAGTTTATAAAGCTTTGAAAGATTATAATGTATTTATTGAAGGAACACTTTTGAAACCTAGCATGGTCTTGCCTGGACGATCGTGTTCTATCAAATACCAGCCTGAAAACATTGCACGTGCAACTGTAAATGCACTTTTACGTAGCGTGCCCGCTGCTGTACCTGGAATTGGTTTTCTCTCTGGAGGACAAACAGCTGATGAGGCTACCGAAAATTTGCTATGTATTAATAGGTACCATGTTTTGTTTGTAAATCATTATTATTAATGTGCTTTGCATTATACAACCTGTATTTTATAGTTATGCTGGAAAAAAACCATGGGCTTTAACATTTATTTTTGGCCGAGCTTTGCAATCTTTTGTACCAAATATTTGGAAAGGGAAGGAAGAAAATATTACTTCCGCTCAATCAGAATTAATTAAACGAGCAAAGGTATTGTGTGAATTACAATATATTAAGAGAGTATGTAAAGATTTTATTTTAGGCTAACAGTAATGCGTCATTAGGTTGTAAAGATTAAAGGAGAGGGCGACTTTACAGGACTGGAAACGTATTTTGCAATGCTGTCATTTATAAATAGGTGTGGGTATACCTTATATGGTTTTAGTTGAGATATTATATTCTTCTCGATTTATTCTGCTATAAAGTACAATAAAGTATTAAGATACATTGATTTAGATTATTTAAATAAAGAATTCTAATGTCACCAAAACGTATGACCAAAACAACAAAAACTGCTGTTTTATGATGATACACAAAATTATTGATAATCGTAGAAAGCGTACCGTAAGTTCAACTGTTTATTATGATGCATAGAGCGTACTTGTTTTTTGAAAATAGAAATTACTTCTTGGGAGCTTTTGCCAAACCTTCCAGCCTAAAAGTGAAGGGTTTCACATTTTGATAATATTTGGAACACTTATAGTTCTTATTAGGGTAAGCAATAAAAATAATACTAAAAGATTTTAAGGGCGAAGTTCTCCTTGGAAGGGGAGTTGCATGCCTTTAAGCAGTCGATGTTTGTTAATGAGTTTTCATGATTACTCGAAAACGCGTTGACCTATTTCAAAGTTTTATAGTTCAAATGAAAACTGTAATCAAGTAAATTAGTCTAGAATGACTTTTTTGTTGGTTTTTTTTGAAATTCGATCATTACTACCAGTTGTTGCCCTAGTACTACCTAATATAGGACGTAAATATAGAGCATCTGTACGGTTCAGAGTTCAGCAAACTCAAGAATTACCATAAGAAAGACAATAAATCTAAAATTTAGAAGGTAGTTTTAATCCTGGTTCTGGAAGCAGACATTACTTGAATGAAATCTCAGGCAGTAACCTAAAAAATAAAGTAAAAATGTAACAAGCAATTAATGTAGAGATTTTTTTTAATTTACATTTATTGTCGTAATACTGTAATCAATTAAAATAACGAACAGAAAAGACGCAATATTTAAAATTTGCATCTTAATTTATACAACTGAATATTATACCTAAAACTATAATGAAAAACGAAAAACAGAAAAGTAACTACAAACGCTTTGATACGAATGGTAAACTTAAACCTTAATGTTCAGGATAAGCAAGATTGAAATCGAGTATTTCATCACTTGTTAAAAATCTTACGTCGCTTTGACTGTCACTGCTTGAACCATACATTTTTCTTCTGTTCCTACAACCAAAACGTCGATATCTTCTAACAACGAATATACCGCTTAGTATGGTAAATAAAATAAATGAAACAGATGCTACAACAAGTATTATAATTAATTTGGTATTGGTAGCAGGTTTATTTTTAATAATCTTTTGCATGCTTTTGGAATTTGAAGATAGAACTTTGATGTCATTAGGAGACTGTTTGATAGGTAATGAGTTTGAAACTTGTTGCTTTGCTGTGGTATACACTGATGGGAAATAAGTTATATCAACATCATCTTCATTTACTTCTGGTAGTGTTAATATTTCATCTATAATTCCAGGTGTAGTTGCACTTTTTGTCACTTTTTTTACTGCCTTGGGTGTCGTAGCAGTCGTAGACATAGTGGATGTGGATGTTGAAGTTGTACTTGTCATCAAAGTACTTTTGATTCTTTGTACAATCAATTCAGGCGTAGTGGGTGTCAGAAATACCAACGTTGGTATTTTTCTTACTGGAATGTCGGGTTTTATAGTGTTATTAAAGTTTGTTGTATTAGTTGGAATAAACTTTACTGATGGCTTATAATTTGTGGTATTCGTTATTGTGAACTTGGGTAATACAGAACTAATCTCGTTTGTATTGATGCTGTTTGGTTGTGTTCTATTTTTAAGAGTATAGTTCTGTTGTGGTGTGGTACTGCTTGATAGTTGGCTTTGAGTAATATTCATTGTTGTTGATTTTGTTGTCGATATCGTTGTTTCTTTCTCAGTTATTGTCGTCGATTCTGATGTTGTAGTGTACTCTTCCGTGGTAGTAATATCATCAGTGACACCTATAAAATAAGGTAAACACTAATACCTAATGACTTACCAAAGATAATTTACTAATTTGTTTTAACTACTTTTGAGGTTAAACCCAGATTATTAGTTAATTTAATAGTTATTATCGATCTAAAATGGTATATATTGTAAGTAATGGATCGGATATCAAACTTAACGATAAGAAGCGACTTGAAAGCATAAACAGATTTTGCGAATTAGCAGATGTCATAGTCTTCGATAAGATAACATTCTATTGTCATAAATGATATTTTTCGGCTTAAAAAAAGAAAAATTACTCTAACTTATTGTAACTTTATAGAGAACCATCCCATA
The DNA here is from genome assembly GCA_011009095.1 of Ignelater luminosus. NCBI lineage: Eukaryota > Metazoa > Arthropoda > Insecta > Coleoptera > Elateridae > Ignelater > Ignelater luminosus. The sequence continues at coordinate 1,347,792 of VTPC01090587.1, forward strand.
GAAAACGTCAGCGAATACGTTCACTTAGACCATACCATAAAATTAGGCAAGGAAGACCAAAGTGCAGAAATAACCAGAAGAATTCGACTGGCATGGGCAGTTTTCGGTAGATTGAAACAAACCCTTAGAAATGGTGAAATTTCTATAAACTTAAAGGCTAGAGTGTATAACACGTGTATTCCACTTACTCAAGTATACGCAGATAAACTCAGGAAGCGCAAGGAGCGATGGAGCGTGCAATGCTTGGTGTTGCATTGAGAGACAGAATAAAAAAAGAAGAGATTAGAGGAATGTGCAAAATAACTGATATTATAGAGGAAGTAATAAAATCAAAATGACAATGGGCCGGGCACGTTGTTAGGCAACATAATGGAGACCAGGGCAAACGAAGAGAAGCATGGCAGACCACAGAAACGAGGGGTGGACATCAGAGCGACAGTCGGTAAACAATGGCTACGCATAGCACAAGATAAAAACAGATGGAAGATACTGGGGTAGACCTATGTCTAGGAGTTGATAGAAACAGGTTGAAAAAGAAGAAGAAGATTGTAACTTTGAAGATTCTCAAGACTTCTGTTTGGATTTTAGCATAATTTTGTTACTTTGCATAAAAAATGTTAGAACCATAAGCTAAGTGATAAAGTTATACTTCCAACCTATTTTTAACACATTCATGAGGACGTATGCATACTTCCTCCATAAAAACAGTAGTACTCGGAGCATTTATGTTCATTGTATGTAATCGTAACTGTTATGTTCATCATAGATATACTAAATTTATACCAATATATGTGTGCCTGGTATAACTACGAGACGTTTTCTTTGCTAAGATCATATAGTGCTCCTGAACTCATCGCAGAAAGTCTCAGCAAGATTATCGTCTTAAGCTAAGTACATATTGCATGCCTAACTTTTATTACTACATTAATCTGTTTTTGAGTTTGACTGATTATTCTCAACATTTTGCTTGGCCCTATTCAGAGCTACGAGCTAGGATTGGCCTATGGGGCTATGCGACATTGGCATCTCTTGATAAGGGATGCTAAGCAGCCTATTGAGAGAATTGACTAAAAAGACATAATGAAGTTACTGCCAAGCCCAGAATAGAATCACCTTCTATATCTTCTAAAAAACATCAATACAATCAAGTCTTAATCTGTTCCTGCGTGTCAACATGATATTATGCAGATCATTCATTTTATTTTGTAAGCTTTTTGAGGTTTCAAGCAAAGTTATAATGACTTACTACTACTACCATTTGATTTAGACAGTTCTTACATATACTGTATCGTAAATAATTACGTAAGAGCAACAGTTACTAAACTGGTGCAGTGACAAACAAGTTTTTCTTACCTAAGATGCAAATCGCAATATAATCGGGACAACATGCATTATTATCTGTGCAAGTTTCGTCACAACCACACTTCATTAGAAGAGAATCTTCTGGAGGAATAATATAGTTATCATTATCACATCTGTTGAGACAAGATTGATACTGGTAGTCGTCTGGATAAGTGACGTCACTAAAATTTAAAATTTCTTGAGTATCTACTACAAAAATCTACAAAATAGGTTCTACTTTTCTGTAGTTATATCATCGTCTAAAGCGCAATTTTGAATTATTCTTACATCATCGATAGCAATATCACTGAAATAACTTTCACCGCGCACACCTTCAATAACAATCTGAAACTCAATTATAAATACGTCTTACTTAAAAACAGGTACACTAATATAACATACCTGGAAATCTTCATCTATTGGATCAATTTGATGCAGACTTTGCAACCACTTATCACCATGGTTTCCTGATTTCCAAAATAAAGCTTTATTCGGATCCAAGTCCCAACTATCTGACGCTTTTTTTATATAAACTCGTAGTTGTCCAGTCGAAGCTCCATGCATATGGTAATAAAATTCTAAACAAACATCAGGTTCATCCATCTTAGTGTATATTGGTGAAATTAAACGCGCCGTGTCATTTGTATTTCTCGACGATGATTCTATATACATGTAGTACCCTACAAACAAAAGTTTTAATGTATATATTGCTTTCAAACTGAAAGTAAGTATTTTACCATCTTTGCCCACGCCCTTAGAGTGATCAAAACTAGGTCCTGTTCCTAGATGTCCACTAGGTGTCTTAAAGTTCATACGTGTCCAATCGAAATCGTGACGAAGGTCTTGGTTCCATCCACACAGATCTTCATTTTCGAAATCGCAACTCAGAGAAGGCTTTGTGTTTGATGCTGTAAAGAATAATAAGCAAAGTGAAAGAGCAAGAAGAAAAAGATAAATTATAATAAAGAAATAATAAAAATCTATTATTATTAATAAAACTTAGACTAATTAGGAATTGCATGATTTTCTTGTTTTAGAAAGAAAGAGAAATAATAAGGTGCGCTTTACAACCTCTATCAAGAACTTGTATGCAAAAAACTCAGCAACTAAAAATTGATTTTTGGTCGAAACCAAGGATTTGTTTCCTCCACAGAAATATTTTCTGACGTTTTTGGTGCTTCAGAGTTTACCGTAAACTATAGGATAGCAATACTCGTATCTACTAAATCCATATACTCCTCGAGATTTTGGTAGGGATTGCCAGATCTCTATTAAAGAATATGGCACTGAAAGTATGAGAAAGAAAGTTGACATAAAGTTTATTTAAATTATGAAAACAGAGACTAGAAGCGTGGTGGTTGAATAGTAAACTTGACCTCAATATTAATCTATATTTAACTAGACATTAACAATAAAAGCAACAGCAATGCAGAGGTTGAAAGAAGAATAAGCAAGGCAAACGCTACGATCTATAACAAAGCGTTTGGAGATATGTGACAATAGAACAATAAGCAAAATGGAGAAAATCAGACTTGTTCAAACTTTAACCCAATAAATTTACAGGGCTATGAAACTCTATAGGAAACAGTAGACAAGAATGCGGTGTAGATAGAAGAAGGCTTTAATTCTGTAAATATGTTGTATTCCAGTTCCTAAAGAACTCGTAACCAAAACATACTATCATTAATACTCGAATTATGCTGGGTTTGTGAGTGCGTTCAACCAAAGAGTATCTTTGGTTAAACACAGTAAGGATTTATAACGTGAAAATGCAGATTTTATAATAAACTGCCAACCTATCTACGCAAATCTCAAGGAACTTTGTTATTCAAAGCAAACACATATACAAGTAACTAACACTTTTTATTTTGGTATTAAAGAACTGTTTTCGTATGATTATTTCAGTTTCGATAAAATATCTGTTTCTGTTGCTTTTTTAAAACAACTAATTCTTCGAATATCTTCTTGGTTTTCTGGTAATCACGCCCTCTACTGTAAAACAGTTTGCATCCCCATAGTTTGAGTACCGTTGTGATAGATTATTTTTGTACACCAATTAAGGCAGTAAGATAAACATTTGTTTAGTTCTATCAAAGGTTTCCCAAACAATTCAAACAACCAAGTATAGAAAACTTGCTTTTTATTATCAACAAGGGCCAGTTTTCTTTAAATATAAATGTGTTAATAAGCAATTTTCACCCCGCGGACTAAGAACGCCTTGTTTAGTTCTTGATACATGTGTAAATAATTATTTTGCACGACCGCTTTTAAAGTGTCATAACGAATTCATTATACGCACTTACGGTCCTGGGCAACTTCATTCTTTAATCTGCTATCAAAGTTTTTTCTTTCTATTTTTTTTTAAATACGGCCATGCAAATAATCTTGCATACAACTCGAGTGTAAAGTCGTAGAATTTATGGCATTCGCTCAAAAACTTCACTTCAGACTCTTGTTATATAGATAACTATTCTGTACGTTTATTTTTAAAAATTAAGAAGATAAACAAATACAGGAAATATGCGGTTACTTCAAAAATACATTTCAGTTTAAACTTTAAATAATCTTCGTTTTGTGGTTAGCAAACTGGTATTATACGATGTATGTTTTGTTTGTTTTCTTTAATCAAAATTGTAAATTTGTCCAATACTACCAGAATCGTAGCCACGAGGGAGCAGGGAGATAATGCTCGCTTTAGAAAATATTTTGCTCGCTCTAAAATAATAGGATAGGAATAATAAGATTTTATTTGACCACCCAAGCTTATGCTTTTAGCTACGGCCCTGAATACTACAGCACAAAAACGACACCTATCTTATAATAGTTTAATCTAGATAATAGCTACTTTTTTAACAAGTACATAAATTAGAAGTTTATGGACAAGTCGTAGTTTATGGCCGAGCGAGCGCAGCGAGCGAGGCTAATAAACAAAACGAGTCCATATAGTCTGTTTATGTACGAGTTGTGTACAAGATTTTATGTTTGACTGCTACAATTAGTACTTTTTATAGAAAAACTAGTAAAATTATAAATCATTATAAAATACGCATACCACTGAAAATAATAGATGTTAATTATTGTTGTTTAGATATCTAATTGTGACTAAAAAGACGATAGTGGCAAACTTTAATAAATTAGGAATACACCTGAAAGTTACATATAATTAAAACTGGAAGTTTTCAAATGAAAATATAAAAATGCAACGGTAGCACAAATCATTCTTTAACCTTTTATGTTATGTTATTATTTGTCGTATGTTCTTGGATAATGCAAAAAATAGCATATCGTAATAAGCTCCTCTCGGCTGTTCAGTTTCTTGGTAAATGCCTGGATTTATCACATGATTATGTTATCAAAATTAACACACCACGGTATGTACCATACACACTTATTTCCTCTCAATCTGCTAATTGCACATTTTTAAATGAATTAATCATTTTCTGAATTGAGAGTGGGTGGTTATCAGAAATATTTTATTTAAAAGGTGACTAATCTAATTTCCATATCATTCCAACTGGAATATGTTACAATTTTTTTTCTCTGTGTGAAAACAGCATCAAAAGTTTAAAAATGTACATACCTACTATAGTATGGAACATTTCAACTTTTGATAGTGTAGAGGTAATGACACCTACCACTAATACACTTTGTATAGTGTAAACGGTATACATACAGGGAGAATACGTTGTACCGGATCGATGTGAGCTCGAACCTGAGGGGAGGAATCTTGTTTTTAACAGTTTCTAACCGTCTATTAACCTATACTGGTAACAAAGTGATAATGATAAATATCGATAGTGACGTCATATTTATCGTTACCTATGAAAAGATGGTATTTTGCTTCTTTAATTGATTGCACCAGCGTACGAATTTGTATCGCTTACATTATTACTCTAACTGATAAAGTGAACATAACTTATAATAATAATAATAATATAAATAATAATAAAAGTTTTATGTCAGAAATTACAAAAAATAGTATATAGGAGTATAAAAAATGGAAAATTATCTCGAATAAATTTCATTTCAATTTATCTTTATAATGAGCCTTTACATAAGCTATGTTTATCACAAAGAAATAAAGCAAAGAAAACTCCCACTAAAGTTATCAGTGACAACTTGTGTGTGGGTTACATATTACTCAAATTTTTAAATGGGCTTTATTAGTAAATTTAATTATCTATGTCTCTCTTATAATTTTATCGCTTTTATATTATTTTGCAATTTCTAACAAAGTGTGTAACAGTAACCTAGGATATCGTATAGCCATAATCTTATATTTTTCATATATCTATTATAAGACCTTTCTTCTTTTACAGTTTTTGGACGTAGATATATATTTTTATTACCAAATAACAATGAGACCTTTTACCTCGTGTAAAGTATTGGCAAGGTATTTTTACAATATAACTGTCTTATATCTAATACTTTGGCTTTTTCGTAAAGATCATTTGAATTATATGTATAGTTCGTTTTTTGTAAATAATTTTTAATATAAGTGTTTGTGCAATTTCCAAATTAAGTAAGGTTGGTTTATAAATTCCTCATCCAATTATCCCATAAAAAATATGTAATTCAATCATTGTACTGTAACACTTGTTTTAATAGATAAAAATTCTCTTAGCTGTTTAAACATGCATCAAAAACAATGCAATTGTTTAACCAAGAATGAGACGTGTCCAACCCACCTTAAACAAGTACCAATAATAATTTTATCTAAATACCTGACAATAGTATCATTTCTCTCTATAGCAGCGTAACGATTATTATTATTATTATTATGTATTTCACAATTTGTTAAATGTAACGCAGTATGAGAATAAACTTCGCAACGACTTTTTATAAGAAGCAAATGATAACTTTGTTTTTTATATTCATTGTGTATAGGTTTGTATTAAACCACCCCTTTATATATTTTTTTAGATCTTTAGCAATTTTGTGTTTTAGTGTGTCCCAAGTCTCATCTTCAAAAACTATCACAATGTCATCTGCTTAGGACAGAATTGTACCACAATATTCTTGTAATTAATAAATCATTTATAGTAAAAAGAATCAATACCGTACCTTGCGGTACACCATTTCTGATTAATAATAAATCACTAAGTGCATTTTTAACTTTAACTCAAATAGTTTTTTATTATTTCCTTTGCATTTCCTCTTACTATTCCTATACATATGTTCTAGTTTATCCAAAAGTCAAATACCTTCGCGAGATCTGTCAAGGTTTTTATACAGGGTGTTTCATTAATAATTGGAGATATTTTAACTGAGCTCGAAATATTAAGATTTAACCCAAATCACTTAGATAAAATGTGGCTCCTTACTGAGTTACAGGGTGTTTTATTTAAAAATTTAAAAACTATTCGTTTCAAGAAATTTTACTAAATAACATTATCTTTTGTTGCTAATAGGGATTAAAGTTTCATTTGCGTAATAAATGCAATCCTATGACCCAAAAACACCGACATAGTTAATACACATTAAAATCAAATAACTGTGCCGCTTCATTTTTAGCTTGAAATATCTCGAAAAATAATGACTATATCGCTATGAATGAAGAGTATGTTATTTACATAGAAAGTATTGGAGAATCGAAAAATTGTGCTAAAATGGCAATTCCACCAGTGGCGTAGAATTTGGGAAGGGTCAACCATTCACTTGGCCCTATCGTACGCCCCTGGTAGTAGCCAGAAACGGTTATTTAACATAATATAGTAGGGTGTACAGTACCTACACTTCCTGCCAAGTGTTACAAGGATACGTCAAATAGTTTTAAAGTACTGGGTACAAATAGTTTTTAAATTTGTAAATAAAACACCCTGTAACTCAGTAAGGAGCCACACTTTATCTAAGTGATTTGGGTTAAATCTTAATATTTTGAGCTCAGGATTCTACAGTTAAAATATTTCCAATTATTAATGAAACACCTTGTATAATAAATCCTGCATACTTACATTTTTCTGAAAACCAAACTGTCTATTGGAAAGTATATTATTTTTCAGCCCTTATAAGGTCCCGAGGGCTGTAATGAATCATTACGTCCCTGTTCCAAACGAAAATGAATTGAGTTTACGGGCGAAAAAATGTTCTACGTCCCACGGGAGTAAGTAATATTACACTCTCGACGTGATTAGGCTATCGTCTTCGCCTCGAGCGCAATAATCACGTCTCGACTGCAACAAACTACTTCTCTCCTTACTACATATTGAATAGATTTTACTAAAACGTTTGTTATCCATGTTTTTCTGTGACTAGAGCTTCACATACTGTACGATTGAAAAAAAAAATGAAGTCGAAGTAGGCCATGACCGTACCATGTGCCAATGCTACTAAGAGAGCAGGTAGCGCTTGACAGTTGTGAATTGTTGTTAGGTTAAGCCAGTATTCAAATTCGACATTTCAAAATGACAATTTTAAATTAAAATTTGAATCAAATAATAGATATTTGCAAAGAACACTGCCGTATGGTACGAGTCATAGCCTGCTTCGATTTCGTTTCTTTTCGATCGCACGGTACTTTTTTCAATTTATTTATAAAAAAAATTATATTTGTAGGTATTTATGTCGTCATCATCATCATCATCATCGTGCATAAATGTTTTGTTCCAATTTTTATTTGACAAGATAGCCCTAAGTTTATCATAGATTATAAATTGTTAGTACTTCAAAAGTATCAATTTTTAATAGTATTAAGAAATGGTCGCATAATGTAGATTCTAATATTATTGGTGTTATTTTATATATGTCAATTTTTGTTTTTATAAATGTGTGATCTATACAGTTTTTAGCTTCAGTTTTAATCCTGGTATAATCATTTATGTATGATGTAAGACCAAACTAATATAAAGTATTTTAGGTAAGTTATAGTATAGCAGACTGTCCTTGCAAAATATTTATGTTGAAGTCCTCTATTAAGATATTCTCTTGCTGATTTGCATTTTCTCAAAGATAATTATGAAAGAATTCATTAAAACTAGCTACACTTATTGAAGGTGATCTATTATACAAAAGTTACAAAGAAGTGTTTGGTTTTTGTTTTTATACATATTCGCATGCATTTTAGAATATACATATTTGTATAGTTTTTGTCCCGTAGTATTTTTTTTTATTTTTAGCTTTATAAAGAAGTTCGCAATAGTATGACACATGTTCGATTACATATAGAGGGTGTTCGGCAATCGGTCGAACAGCTTCATGTAGCCAAGTATAACAGGAACGAAAATGTTTATCGAAGAAAGTTTCTGGATGCGTAATTCCTCTCCAAGAAAGCAATTTAAGAACTTTAAATCTGGCAACATAGGATGAACATACAAACAATAATTTATAAAGATCCAGTAGCCAAATAAGCCTCACTTGATTTATTTAAGATTTAAAATAAATTAATAAACGTATAAATTATAAATTACAAATTTACTTAAATTGATCGTAAAAACTAAACTTACTATAACTTAGTTTAACAAATGTTCAAATTGCCCTTCATTAGCTTCCAGGCAGGAAGGTAAAATCTTTTCTTTCAGAAAACCCCAATCGACTGCAGTAGCCACGATATAGGGCCATTACAACCTATCCAACGCTGCGGAAAATTGTCGTTCAACCATTCCCTGGCGTCATAGGCATAATGAGCTGGTACGCCATCATGCATCCAGATCAGTCCATTTTGCAGATTGAGTGGAAAATCGTCAATAGGTTCATTAATGAAGTGAAAATAATTTTCTCTATTCAAGCGTTGTGGTAAAAAGTGAGATCCAATAATGTTGCCTACTAGTACTCCCATCCAAACATTAAAAGATAATCTGATCTGGTTTCTAGACGATCTCATACAATGTGGATTTTCGTAAGCTCACTGATGCATATTATGACAATTAGAAATGCCGTCTTTTGAGACAATGGCTTCATTACTGCACAGTATTTGCTTATAGAAATTTTGGTTTGGGTTCATCTTTCGCAGTAGCTAGTTGCAGTAGTTAACGCGAGTTTGATAATCACGACTGAACGGTACGAAAGTGCTACGGATATAAAAAATCTGCTTTTAAAACATCATGCACAACGGAATTACTAGGAATATTAAATCGGCGAGCAACTCCTTTCGTACTAAAATTTGTTCTTCTTGTTCAGAGTTAAGACGAGTTCGCGGAGAACCAGCATTAATTGGGTTTGGTATCATTTGACCTGTCTCTCTCAACCGCCGATTCAATCTTCTAAATACGTTTGCTGACGGTTAACGACGATCTGGAAACTTTCGCAAGTATTCAACTTTCGCGGAATTATCATTTCTTTCGCAAACCCCATAAACCCAGTACATATCGGCATATTCGTTGAAATTAAACTCTATTGCTTATCAATAAACGGTTCCTATGAGAAACTAAAATTATGACAGATTCGGAATGACAACACTGATTAACAGTGACAATTTCTCGAATAAAAAATTTGAAATACGAGTCGGCTCAAAGTGCTTGTACAGCATTGCCAATAATAGATTTTTGCCGAAAGCATCAATTTTCAGTTCAATAAAATACAAACTTTTTGAATTTGCTGTTATTTTACAAAATCTGTTGATAATATCCTTTCATACTATTGCAAGTGCGAGGTGGAACCAATACCGGTTTTTTTATTTTACGGAGTATTGCTTGTTTAAAATTTCCAACTTCGATTGGCTCGTGAGGAAAGAGGAGACATCCACGATCATTTTCGTACAGGGCTTTTCATCGCAGTTTTAGTCGGGGAATCTTTCTAGGCAAAGCTGTTACGCCAATTGTCGAGCATCCTGTATAGGTTGTGCTGGCATATCTCTATATAAAAAGGTTTGTGGCCTCTTCATTTTGCATTTATTTAGATATTCATCTCTGATCATTCGACTTGCAAACTGTACTATTATTAAGCGCTTGTTTGGTTTTGCAGACTGATTCTACGAGCTGCTTCATTCTACTCTTCACTAACTTTACCAATTACTACTTTTACATTTTTCCCTATATCTATTATTACATTTAAAACGTCTTCTCCAGCAATGTCCGGAACTCCATTTATTCGTAGGTTATTTCTATTGTATTATTGACGATCTTCTTCCATTTTTTATGAAGGTCGTTGGTAATCTTTTCTAAATCCTCATATTTAGATTTGAATAATACTCAACTGCCTTCCGAAATTAATTTTATTTATTTATCAAAACGATTTGTATTTTCCTCCTTTATGGTTTCCTTTATCACCTTAGTTATTAACATTATTAATTCAGGGTTTATCACTCCTAATTTGACCACAGATATGTTTGGATGAGATGTCGTTGCAATTTTCAACGTTTGCAGAAATAGCATCTTTATGCAGCTTTTGCTTTACTGTTATACTTGCGCAAAGTACTTTCTCTTATATTTAGATATACAAATAATATTTATTATTACATCCTGTGCACATAAATATATAAGTATCACAAGACATTATTTTGTTTTATTTTCGGTGAACCCGCATCGTTTACTTGTATATTTAGAGTTCAGTATAAGTTTTAATTTTCTTTTTTAAAACAAATTTCCCTTTTTCACAATTTCCGAAGTTCACTTATTTTAGAATTTTGTTTCATTTGGTATACTATAGTATTTATCATTTAGTTTGCCCACGCGTACATTATAATCTTCTGAATTTTGACATAAAAAGCTACAATAATATTTATCGATGGTGATTTGACAGTACATCTTATAGCTAGAAATTCAACAGGTACAATATTTATCGTTCAACGTTCGGAGAAATAAAATCCATCCCCTGAAATCAAGAAAACATTTTTCGGGTTTGAGATAGAAAATGAAAAAAAAATACATGCAAACAGCAAAATATGTACAGTCTGCGACAATACTAATGAGACCCGAGAATGGATTTTAACACGACACAAACTTGAGAGAACAAGGTTTCATGTCAATAATACGTACGCATTTATCTACGGCATTATCGATCGGTGGCCTGGAACCTCGTTCTCTCAAGTTTGTTATTAGAATAATTTTTTCTTCCTTTTGTTTCTGATGACATTTTCAAACATGTAAACTATCCTAACATTACTACGATGCCAGCAATATTAAGCAAATACAAGGTGTCAACGGAAGATGGAAACAGTCTGCTTTCACAATAGAGTTTTGAAACTTTGGATATTGAAATGGCATTTGTTTTATTTAATTGTCAGATAAATAAATAAATAAATGCATTTAAACATTTAAATTAACTTTATTTTCACACATCGTGAAGTCAACATAAAAAGCAACCGAAACGGATATTGACATTGACATGTTTTTTTTTTGTTTTTAAAACAGTGCCCAAGTCCAACTTAAACATTACAAAATAAGATATTATCATTGCCCCCAACCTTGAAAGAACAATATTTTCAACGAGATATTTAACACAAATGTATCATAATGAAAAGAAACATGTAGTACATTACTATTAAAAATAAGATAAGCATTTTAATCTACTTAACAATGGTAAGTAAACATAAGTAATTAAGTTGTACAGAATGTAATTTAAACATAGCTGTTAAAACAATACTTTCTTCTAGGATTAAATCACTATCAATTAGCCAGTGGCAACGGATAAACTTTTACTATGGATCCTTTAAAAATACCTTTATTTGTTTTTACACTCACAACCCGAGTAATATTATCTGTCCCAGTTGCACTACTCTACCGAGAGGCCAATGAGCAAGAGGTAAAGCTTCAGATTTCAATAGTACCAGTGTTCCAATAGTGATTGGGTGTTCTTGATCCTTCCATTTATGTCTCTGTTGCAGGTTATTGAGGTAGTCTCGAACCCACCGTTTCCAGAAGCCTTGATTTAATTGCTGTAGTAGTTGGTAACGAAGAAGTCTATTTATTGGCACATTCAGAAAATTTGGATCTGGTGGCATCACCAACGGTTTTCCAATAAGGAAATGTGATGGGGTAAGTACTTCCAAGTCGTTAGGATCGGACGACATAGGATATAAAGGTCGGGAATTCACCACAGATTCAACTTGTAACAATACTGTTAAAAATTCTTTATAAGTCAGAACTGTGGTTCCAACTGTTTTAAATAAATGCCTTTTTACGCTTTTAATATTTGACTCCCAGAGCCCACCGAAATGTGGGGAATTTGGTGGGATAAAGTGCCACTTTACATCAGAATTTGAGCAAAAATCAACAATTGACTCTTGGGCTCTTTCAAGGAACGATTTGAGTTCAATTAATGAGCTTACCGCTCCTACAAAATTAGTTCCGTTATCTGACCAAATTTCAGATGGATAACCACGCCTTGCTACAAAACGCCGTAAACAAGATATAAAATTCTGAGTTGTTAAATCTGACACTAATTCAAGGTACACTGCCTTAATCGAAAAGCACACAAACAAACATATACATGCTTTACTAGTTTTTGCACCACGTCCTTTGCGGTCTTTAACAGTAAATGGACCTGCATAATCGATACCCGTGGTACTAAATAGAGCTAACTGAGTAACACGACTCTTTGGCAGGTCACTCATAAAAGCTTTACATGGTTTTGGATTATATTTTGCACATGTGATACAATTCCTAACAATATACTTACCGATAGGCCAAAAATTTTGTCTAACAGTATTCAACAACAACTGAGCTCTTGTATGAAGTCATCTCTCATGTTCATATTTAAATATTAATTTGGTTAACATGTGTTTAGAGTCCAAAAGATATGGATGTTTGGCATCAAAATCAATATCAGCGTTTTTTAATCTTCCCCCAACCCTAAGCAAATTATCACTTTCAATAAATGGAGCAAGACTCTTAAATTTGGTCTTTACCTTATTAAACTCCTTATTTTTTATATGCTGATATTCTGCTGAAAATGATTTAATTTGAGCAATTTTTACTAAACGTTTCACTGCACATTCTAATTCCTCTACAGTTAAAGGGCCCAATATTCTAGAGTCTTTAGCTTTTCTGAGATTCAAATAAAATCTAAAGCAATAAGCAACAACACGTTTTAACTTTAGTAGCTTAGAAAATTTTTCAAATATATTTAATTCAGATCTAACGCTAGTTACAAAAGAATTTATTGATGTTTCTCTCTTTAATTCGGGGATCTTATCCTTTGACAAAGGAATTTCTCTAGACTGCTTACTTTTATCAAATGTCTTCAACCAAGATGGACCGTTCCACCATAAACCATTATTAATAATTTCATGAGGCACAACACCTGTTGACACAAGGTTAGCAGGATTCTCCTTTGTGGAAACATAACCCCACTTATAATTAGTAGTAATCTCTTGCATTTGATTAACCCTATTTCCTACAAAGGTTTGCAATTTATATGGTTCAGTGTTAATCCATTGCAAAACTACACTTGAATCAGACCATAAGAAACATTCAACTGATACATTAAGTGAATTAGTAACCTTATCGATTAACTTTGCTAAAAGTAAAGCTCCACACAATTCTAAACGGGGAATAGTTGTGGTCTTCAAAGGTGCCACCTTTGACTTAGCACAGAGCAAAGACACCTGTGATCCAGTATTATTTTCGATACGAACATAAACACAAGCACCGTAAGCACGTTCCGAGGCATCGCAAAAGCCATGTACTTGTATATAAATATAATCAAATAAAACTACATGCCGTGGAACTTGAAGTTGATTCAAAACGTTCAAATTTTTACGGAACGTTATCCACTGAAATTTAATCTCATTTGGGACTTCATCGTCCCAAGCAATTCGCAAGCACCATAATCTCTGAATCATAATCTTTGCATATATAACACAGGGCTAATTAGTCCCAATGGATCATATATTTTTGCAATTTCTCATAGAATACTACGTTTGGTACATGTTATTTCAGTGATTTCTGCTATATGATAGGAAAAACTATCAGATTCCACTGACCACTGAATTCCCAATGTCTTAATATTTTTATCTACAAAACTGACAACACTTATTGGATCATTATCATTTTTCAATTCATTTAGAATGTCAATATCATTTGATCTCCACTTCCGCAGCTCAAATTGAGCAGATTTTAAAATTATGACTATTTCTTGGCAAGTTTTAATTGCCTCTTCTTTTGTATTAGCTCCTGAAATTAGATTATCGACATAAAAGTCATTAAAAATGACTTTTGAGGCAACAGGGTAATCAGTGTAAGATAATTTTGCTAATTCTTTAATGCAACGGATAGCAAGAAAGGGTGCACTAGTAGTGCCATATGTCACTGTATTCAAATTAAAAGCTTGTAAATCATCATTCGAATCGTTTCTCCAAATGATTCGTTGGAGTTGTTGATCATCGGGATGAATTAAGATTTGTCTATACATTTTACTTATATCTGACGTAACAATATAATTATGCATACGAAATCTTAAAAGTATAGACACAATACAATTTTGAATGGCAGGACCTGTACATTGCAAATCATTTAATGAATAACCTGAAGTTGATGGAGCCGAGCCATTGAAAACTACCCTTATTTTCGATGTTAAGCTGTCTTCTTTAAACACTGCATGATGCGGAAGAAAATAAGTAGGCTTAGAAACATCTATTTCTAAAGCAACTGACATATGCCCTAAATTCTGATATTCTTTCATAAAATTAATATAATCCGTTTTTAAATTTTCATTTTTATCAAACCGATTTTCCAGACTCAAAAATCGTTTAATAGCTAATTCTTTAGAATCGCCCAATTTCTGAATACTTTCCTTGAACGGAATTCTAACTACAAAACGACCATCTTGATTTCTAATCGTTGTGTGACAAAAATATTCTTCGCATTGTTTGTCATCATTAGATAATAATGGACTTACATTAACCTCTTCTAACAACCAAAACTTTTGTAAATCATTTTGGATTGAACATTTATGATTATTAGTCAAATTTTCATTTGTATTAAGATGGCAATATTGTCCCAAATTAGGTATATTAATTTGACCTGTAACTGTATATCCGAATTCAGTATTTGAAGTACAGGCATTCCTTTTCCTAAATGAATTATTCCAGCC
The DNA here is from genome assembly GCA_011009095.1 of Ignelater luminosus. Taxonomy (NCBI): domain Eukaryota; kingdom Metazoa; phylum Arthropoda; class Insecta; order Coleoptera; family Elateridae; genus Ignelater; species Ignelater luminosus. Next base: position 1,363,101 of record VTPC01090587.1, read on the forward strand.
CTGACAATTCTCCAAAAATGACTAGCTCCAATTAAAAGGTCTATTTGTTTTGGAATATTGAACTCTGGATCTGCAAGAGAAACATTATTCGGCAATTTCCAATCAGATATTTTAACTTCGACATTTGGTAAGCACCCTGTTATCGTAGGAAGAACATAACAAAATAATTTTAAATTAAAGTTGTTGTGCATGGAGGCAAGCCGAACATTACATTTAGACCTCACATTAGCAATAACATTACTGACCCCATTAATTAAAATATTAACTGGAATTTCATCAAGTTCTAAATTTCTTACTAAATTTGAAGTTACAAAATTCGGCTGAGAAGCATTATCCAGCAAGCAATTGCAAATATGAGGGTTCCCTGCTTTATCATATATATATGCACAAACTGTTGATAGCATTACATATGAACCTTCTATATCATTAGAGACATATGATGAAGCAAAGGATTCAGCCTCTTCTACAGATTTCTTACCACTGACTGTAGGATGCAACAACTTATTATGTTTCTGTTTGCAAACCTTACATGATCCTGCCTTACACCCTGCAGATTCATGTCCAGAACATAAGCAATTTTTGCATAAATTTAACTCAGAAACCTTGGCAATTCTATCATCAATTGATAACTGTAAAAACTCTTTACAAGTATAAATTTTGTGTGCTTTTCTACAAAAGTTACACTTTCCATTAAAAGCAACAACATGACTACTATCATTTTTTAATCTTAACTTATGAACAGGACTTGATGAATTATTAATAACCTTATTTTTTACATTAAAATCAACAGACTCTAATACATTAGCCCTTCCCTTTAAAAAGTCTTGCATTCTTTTTAGGGTAGGAATTTCATCTACTGTATTATGTTTCTCCCATTCACAAGCACTAGCTCTGTCTAACTTAGAACAGACTGTAAAAATTAATAAAGGATCCCAATGCTCCGTTGGTTGACCTAAAACCTCTAACGTTCTTAAATGTTTAAACAATGTATCTATCAAAGATCGGATTGATACCGCAGAATCTTTTACAACTGGTGATAGATTAAATAAAGCCCTTATGTGAGTATTGATTAGTAATCTTTTATTATTATATCTATTACACAATAGATCCCATGCAGTCTTATAATTCTCAGATGAAAATTCCAAAGATTGTATGATGTTAAGAGCATCAGCTTCCAATGAAGCTTTCAAATAATGAAACTTCTGAATCGAATTTATAGAATCATTTAAATGAATCAGTGATTCAAATGTGTCTTTGAATGTAAGCCAGTTATCATAACTACCTTGGAATTTTGGGAGGTCAATTACTGGTAATTTAATATTATTTAGCAAGTTATTTGCAATGCCCCTAGAACTGTGTCTAGAACAACAATGAGATTTACTTGAACTAGAACATGAGCGACTACGTGATTTATTATTTGAGATTTGGTCACCTACATTTGCATTAAGCATTTATTTTGTAATTGCATAATACTTATTGTATTTATCAGTGAACTCATCACGTTCCTTATAATGACCCTCTAAAACATCATCTGCGGACAAGGATTCAATTTCTAATTGAATTCCTTCAAACTCATTATAAATTATTTCTAATTTATCGAGTCTATTTTGAAGCTCGATGATTACTTCATCATTGAGAGACGGATTAATTTTGAACGTATTATAAATTGGTACAACGTGTTTGACAAAATTAGTTAATTTATGGTTTACTCCCCCACGTTTACGGGTTAACTCTCTAATCTCCGTTGTTTCAGGCATATTATTTATTACGGCTTCAAATTAAAAATGTGAAGATAGGGAATTAAGAAAGGATTTTTCAGTTACCAGATACTTAACGATGGACAGCCCTCAACTTTATTTTCCCTATTCTTCAAGCTCGAAGACCCATCAGGAACATTAAATGGAATCACCATCGACGTCCATTACAGCACACAAACAAGGAAGCATAACTGCCAATATCTTCTAAACCATTTAAATAATCATCCGGCGAAGGACCAATGTTTTATTTAATTGTCAGATAAATAAATAAATAAATGCATTTAAACATTTAAATTAACTTTATTTTCACACATCGTGAAGTCAACATAAAAAGCAACCGAAACGGATATTGACATTGACATGTTTTTTTGTTTTTAAAACAGTGCCCAAGTTCAACTTGAACATTACAAAATAAGATATTATCAGCATTATATGTGCCATTTTTCAACTAAGAAGATTGCTCCCGGTCACTTCCGGTTTTAGCGGAAGTTGTATCAATTATGTTTTTTTAAATATCATCCTGTATATATTTTTAATATGGGATTCAGCTTTAAATTATGTTTCTGTTGATATGACATTTGTGATATTTAACACATTTTTTTGAAAATTTGTAACAACTGCTATACAGGGTGTATTATTTCAAGTAGAGAATATCAACGCTACTCGATTCTGCATCAAAATCTATACAGGAAACTCTAGTACCAATTTATTGTTAACTTTTCGGTTGTGGAAATATTAAGAGTCGTATATTTTGTTATAATTTGCTTATGACTGCCCAAAATTATTAAATAAAGGTAACCATCTATAGTCTAGATACCAGAAAACATAAATCAGTCATATTTTTCTCCTATTTATCAGCAATTTTCTTTAAAATGGCTTTTACATAATGCAACTGCTTTGATTTACTTGTTTGTAGAAGATATTGCAATACTGTATTTACCTAGAAACATTAACAATAACGACCTGCAAAAATGTTACTAAGGTAACCACGTTAATAAACTTATGATCTATTCTTGCTCTACTTACAATTTTCATACAGCGTTGCAAGTATTAAAAATTTTAAATGACCTTCATCTCGAAAAATATGCATTTAAAATGAACATTTTTATACAATTTTTTGCTTAATTCTTCAAGGAGAATCCAGTGGTGCTAATATTCTCCGCCTGAAATAATACACCCTGTATATAAACCACAAATAATGGAAACCGCGATTTTGGGTTCCCTTTTTTCCCTGTGCGGATTTTCATTTACAGGGTGTGACTTTTAGGGTCAAAAGCCAAAAGGAAGGTGTATACCAAAAAAATCCTCAACTCTTTGCTATTCGTCAAAATATATTCTAAATCTAAATTGGTATATATCGAAATTTTATTATCAAAAAAGCCAAACAAAGCAAAAATATGATTTGGTTGAATTGAATACTGTTACATACGTAAATTTTCAACATTTAAACTAGGCAATGACGAAGCAAGATACGGAAAAAGTGTATGGAAGCTTTTTGTGTAAAAATCAAGACTCTACCCAACGTGTTCTACTTGTTCTATATGTTCTAACATATTTAGTACGATCACGTCAAGAAAATAGGCTGTATTTATGCACATTTTCCTTGATAAAACTAAAAATGGGCAAAAGTAGGCCATCATTTTTTTAAGTGTTGTTGATTAGGAAATAGGTAAAACAACCCTACAACAAATCTTAAAATTGTAAATTTTCTTTTCTAATAATATCTATAATTCGGCAATAAGCTGACTGAAAAATTTGAAAACCACTGCAACATTTAATATTAATCTTCATGTAAACAAATTTGTCGTCGAACATGTTTAAAAATTGATTAGCGGACATTCACATTCGAGAATTGCATCTCCTATTCGTTGATAACAAAAACAACCATTTTAAAATAATTGTAAAGATGTAATTTGCGTGGTTATACCATTGAGTAAAGGATCCCTTACTCAATGGTTATACTGCTTCTTCTCCCCAAGATTATAAACGAAGCAATATACGTATGGTGGGAGCATTTACCTAGTTTTAGAGTATATATACGTAGAACACGACGTTAAGATTCGTTACAGTCATTTTCGTGACAAGTAGTTTTTTGAATCTTGTCCTGCTAGAATTGCGATTCAGCCTATACTGCAGTGCTTACAACTGTTATATTTACATTTTCCGCTAATTACCTGATATATAATTTTGATTTCGTTTGAGATGTAAGGTATTTCATAATACTAACTTAAATATACAGGGTGTCTCCAGAAGGTTGGGACATAGCTTAACTGCAGACTCCTGGGATGAAAATAAGAAGATTTAACTCAACTTACCTATATCCAAAATTGTCTCGTTAAGTCGGTACAAGGCGTGAAAGATTTTTCAAAAAAAAATTAATTTTGCGTATAAAAATAGTAGGCTTTGATCGGTTTTTATAATTCAAATTTGGTGATAACTTTTTAGTGCCTAGGATAAGAACTTTCAATTGCTTTTTCTAAAAAGATATTCTCGGTAGAAACATTTTTTGAATTTGTGTTATTCGATAACGCTTAAGGTTTATTCACAAAAAAAATAAAATCTGATTAGTATTAATGCTTTTTTTCATAGAAATAATCTAGTTAGCTGGAATACCTATCTTTAAAGAGAAATCAGTATCATTTGTTTGTTACATGTCAAGATCACAGAAGTTTAGTGTGGTAAAAATTAAATAATTAGTTTAGCATTATCTTATATTTAAAACTAGTTATAACTAATAAACTTTGCATTACGTGCCATGCCATATTATTTTTTGTGGATAAGCCTTAAGCGTTATCAAAAATCACAAAGATACAAAAGATGTATCGAAAGGAAATACCTTTTTTGGAAAAAAAATTGAAAGTTAGCCTAGGCACTAAATAAAAAGTTATCACCAAATTTGCATTGCGGCATTTTTGTTTAATACACTTACAACTTGCTGATGAAAATCAAAACCATCTCCAAACGTGGCTTATAGCCACAAAACATGCAATACCAAAAATTATAAAAATCCATCAAAGCCTACTATTTTTATACGCAAAATTAACTCTTTTCAAAAAGGTTTCACGCCTTGTACCGACTTAACGAGACGATTTTGGATATAGGTAAGTGGATTAAATCTTCTTATTTTTATCCCAGGAGTTTGCAGTTAAGCTATGTCCCAACATTTTGGAGATGTCCTGTATATATAAAATATTTATATATTATATATTTTTATTATATCAATAGTTATTTATGTAATTGATGGGTACTATTATCGTACTAGTATGAAATTTGCAGAACAAACCCTACATGAATTTTGTATTTATTCGTCTTTACCGGAATGATATCATCACCATAAGATAGACAAAGATCTTGCATTTTAGTTATTATTTTGAGATTTCTTTATTGAACGTTATAAACTTGAGCGTCTAATAGGGTAAAAGCATCAATCCTCTGCCACCTAAAACATATTTGAAGTTCAAATTCGTTTAAATTTAAAACGAAATGATACTTATCAATGAAACTTTCTGTATAGTTAGGCATATTTAAATGATATACATACTCAATCGTCAAAAGTCATTAAACGTTTAGTTTTATATGAGAATAGAAATAATTTATTAAAACCGACACTTTGGCCCCGTAATCCGCCGCTATTTACTAAAAATCCGCTGTCAAGGTCCTAGTAGCCACCCTTTAAGAAACAAAGCTATAAACATCGTATAAACGTGAAGAATGATTATTTCTTAAATGATTACATATGAGTTCTTGGAAGCTTTATTCGGATCACATGTTTAGCAAATTAAATATTTTTTAGCGATATCTTCATTACTCGCCATAAGCATAAAATAATTTAACAATTTTATGCCTTTCTTGCATTTGCTCATAAACGATTTATTGAAAGGAAAAGAATTTATTTTAAAAAATACATGCAAATACAAAATAAGTAATAATTAATAAACAAATGAATTTAGTTTCAACTTTTTACATGATACTCTTTAAAGGTTAATTTTTCACTTAAATTGTTTGGACATGTTGACTTCCTAAAATTTGATTTTTTTTTAACAGAATAATAATCATCAAATAAATGATAAAAAGATTAATAAATGTGGGTGCTAATCAACAAAATTAAATTAAAAACTCGAGCAACAATAATATAAAATCTCAGTATTGTGGAATACCTAGTGCACGACAGTGGCGTGGCAGGTGGCGAGCGGGTGACTAGATGAATCTGTGAATACCGGTACTCTGCCTTTGCTTAATTAAAATTTAGGATTTTTTGTATTAAATATTAAGAAGGACCATTGCTTTAATTTACCGAAGAAAAATTTTTACGAAGATGTCCACAAAAACGCGCAAATCTTACCTAGAATGCAACCGTTTCTCGTTAATAAAAACCACTCAATGGCAGTCGTAGTAAATACAATCACGTACTGGCAGTAAATAAATGCTAATAATTAACATATAACATTTATTTACCGGAATGAATGTAACATAATCCTTAGAACGAAGGATGGTAGATAACAAAGCTAAAAATCTCCGTTTTTATGGTGCCATAATTTATTTATAAAACAATAATCGCTTCGTTGGTGGATGGCTGGAGCTGGACGTAATTAGGTGCATTTACCCTAAGTAGTTTAATCTCTTGCGGTTTTCTAGTTTTTGATTACTTGTGTTTTTGTTGACTGAAATACTTCTGATAACCCTAATTCAAATACAAATAATTAACTTACGTAAACATGCCGGTAGACCATTGTCCCAGGTCCGTCCATCGCAATAAGTAGCATTTGGACCGTGCAGTTCGTATCCAGGTCTGCAGAAAAAATTTAAAACGGCTCCCCGATGCGAGGGATATATTAAACCGTGTATTGGAGGATTTACCTTAGTACAACTCGCACCTTAAATCGAGATCTCAGTAAGAAATAACAAAGAATCTGTATTAACCACAAACTTACGGACACATTTAGGTACTGGAGTATCCCATGTGCCATTTTGGCACGTGCTGTATTTTTCCCCGGCAATTATATACCCAGTGTTACACATAAATTTTACAAATCTTCCTTTTTGTCTATACCGAACTCGTCCATATTTCAGTTTTAATGTTGAACATGCTAGGGAGAGCGTGTAATTATTACTAATGATTTATAATAGGTGGTTTATCTTACCTGGTCCTTTAGGTAATCCTTGTATTTCACTTAAAAAATAGAACAGAATTGCACTCAAAAGGATAGATTTAAACATGTTACTAACAATTGTACTATAGCATTTAAATATATGAAGAATAGAAATGATTTATTGACATCATATTTTGAACTGGCGCTTGCAGGGAGATTAACTACAAACTTGAAATGTTCTTATCAAAAAGAATTTCCTGAGGAAGTTGTCGATAACAAAGGAAACAAAATATCATGTATGTAAATATGCGAATGAATCCTTCGGGATAACATTTAATTAATAAAAATGGGTATCTAATTCTGCATAACGATAATAATAATGTATTGATATTTCCATTATGAAACTGCAATGTTTTCTTGTAGGAAATTTTATGTAAGTAATTCATTACCCTTCTAATCTTTTATTCTTTTGTCTATCGATTGTTAAATGCATTTTATTATTTAACAGTTTTTGTGGTTTTTAAATAGTATGAATCCCAATTCACGTTTATTACAGTAATTAAAAATGAATTCGGCATATTTAAAAATATCAAAATCTTTATTTTGGCGGTTTGATTTGAAATGTTATCAAAAACGTGCAATAGATGTCACGACAATTCTTATGTGAGCGCGTGAAGTCATTTATCTATTAATAACCTAACAATCAAAAGAAGGCGCTTTTCTTATTATGTTTTTTATCTTAGGTTTGTGTCACGATTTAGTAGACCCCGTAAATGGTGCTCTTGTTATTTTAACTTTTAATTTTTTGGGGTTATTTGTGTAATATTTACGTGACGGTTTTGTGTATAAATCAAATTGTGTAATTTTTAGTTCTATTCGAGTGTATTGTTAAAATTGCAATTTTATAAAAATGCCTGTATTCCATACGAAGACCATTGAATCTATTTTGGAACCTGTAGCACAACAGGTAATTCTCATTTGGAGTTTCCTTTTCGTTTAATATTTTAAACAGATCGCAGAAGGTTTCCAGTATTCTTTTTTTATTTCTGGTGTGATTTGTACTTTGCAATGTCTTAATTACTAGGGTATAATTTCAAAACTGTTTTATTTTAACATTATTACTAAGTTTTCCTGTTATTTTTAAATCACTTCCTCTGTTTCCTGCGTTTGCCAAATTAAATGACTAATTTTAGAAGTGGGTGTGCCCCATTTTCTCGTGTCAATATAAAATCATAAACTTCGACATATTACACTGGCCTTTTAATTAACTTAATTATGTGTGTATTATGTTGTGATACGTGTTGGAAAAATACATACTGATTATGACATTAACTCGTGTTTAATACATTAGTTGTAAAGTAAACCTTTCATTAATTTTAAATTTTCCTTTTACTTGACAGGTGTAAACATTTACATTGTGTAATAATGGCTTCCGTAGGCCGTACACCTATAGATATCCAAAAAAGGTGATGGTCACCTTTTTTGCTACAAATTAAATTCTTCCAGTTGCCCACCGTTATGTTAATTGACAGAAAAAATGCTATAAAAGTGTGTCAGTAAGACAAGATATACGCCCACACTCTTTCCATTTAGTATTTTTTGTTATTTTATATCGGTGCATTTTGGTTTTGCTTTACCTATTTGTCATGTGGATTAATTATTTAATTTAAACAATAATATTTAAGTAATACCTATAGGTTTGTTTAAAAAACAATAATATAAGTCTAACTGTTTTATATTGAGCAACGCCACAAATTTAGAAATAATAATAATTTTAACAATTTTACTAAATAAGGCCAGAAATATTACATAATTCCAGGTAAAGAAGAATCAGCTGACTATGTATGAAAAATTGAATGAATTCATTCGAAACACTTTTGTTAACTCCGCGTTTATACTAACATCTGTTTTGGTAAGAAATATTGAGTTGATGTATTTAGGTGCGGTATCACCTATCACATCCATAAAAGAATAGAAAATCTAGTTTGACACAGATGTTACGTTGCTTAAAAAATGCTGATTTTGTGATGCTAATTTAAAAAACTCTGTAGATTGAGTCCGTTTCTATTAACGATGCAAAGATGATACTGTCACTTCCGTTAATCACATCGTTATTACTCTAATTTAAGAATAAGAAAAATGAACTTATTGTTTCTTCACAACTGCATCATTATTTCCATCTAAATTTTTTATACCTACAAAACGTCAAGTGTGAACATTACACGTTTTTAGTGCAATAGCGAAAACATACCCGTTCGTCATTTCCGTTATCATTTACAAATTACTAAATATCAAATTTAACCTTGGTCAAATAATCCTGTATTATGTGGATGACTGGTAACAAAACACCGAAATACGGCACTTGGGAAATTTCCAATCAGATTTTGTCCTTAGTTTTCTGGAACGCTTACATGCTCTTTAGGTACATACAAGACCAAGATACAACCAAAAACAATGTTGATAAATTTTAATAACCGCCATTTCGTATAATCTTCATTTCAAAACCAAGACCAATACTGATGTAAATCTTGATATTGGTCTTGATACGATTCTTATCTTGTTCTTGTTTTCTGAGTCTAGGAAACAAATTCAAGTATACATAGTAAATATTTATATACAGTGTAGTTGCTTGAAATGGTTTAATTTTCTCGATAATATTTGTTTTTCGAAATAACTCTTTGAACTTCTGCGTGAGATATAGCCGTAAAAACAAGGAGGAGGTTCCGACCAAGAATTGAGACTGGAATACTCAGTGGAATTTCTGCACTAGACTACTTAATCCACAATCACTATTTTTATTATTATACACTGGAATCAAATAGAACCTACAGCAAGTGCTCTAGAGGCGTGTAAAGAGAACGTAATAGCATAACTGGACACCTTTTAGGTCATTCGTACTGATTCGTTGATAATAAAAAAAACTCATGGCCGATAGTGATGGACGGAAAGCAAAGTGACTTACGTTTATTTGCGTGAGATTTTATATTGATTTGTGGACGTGTTGAAACAAGGCAGGAAGAACAATACGATAAATTTTTTGCCCAGTAGAGCTTACAAAAATGGCACTAAGATGTCGTATCCGAGTTTAATTTTCCCCTACACAGAGGCGTACTAAATTTTAGCTGATGACCACCCTTTTTTTGGCTGTTTCGATACATTTTGATGGAGTTCCTATACAGTGCTTTTATTTGAAAACTTCCCACCTTGAATAACTCTTCAATTAGTAAGATTATCAAAAGTCGCTGAAACACGTCGATTTTGTTTTGGAGGGGTACATTTAATAACCTATCGTGATCAGTTGAGAAACTTTCCCCGTCCCCCCCCCTCCCAATCACCCCTACCGGAAAATCTTAAATGGCACTACCCCATGTGTGATATCATTTTAAAGGGTATAAGATTCTCAATCTTTTACATCAAAGAAAATTAAAAATCGACCGAGGCATTCGTGAACTAGAGACAGAAATGTATTAATTGAATTAAATACATTTCTGCCTGTAGTTCACGAACGGCTGGGCCGATTTTAATTTTCTTTGATGTAAAAGATTGAGAATCTTACACCCTTTAAAATTATATACAGGGTGTCCCTAAATTGTATTAAATGCTTCAGGTAGCCGCATTCCTTAATCAATTGTGATGAGAAAACTTCAAACGCGAACTCTCTAACGCAGTTAGTTTCTTCACACGAGCCAGAAAAAGAAACATAAGCTTGGCAACGCTGCTTAGTGCCTGAAAGCGCCTTAACCTTTACAGCTAAAGGTGGCGACGAATCAAACATCAGATCGCAATAAAAAAATTAAATCAGGCTAGCTATTGAAATAATTTAAATCTAAAGCAATGTAACGTAACCATTTATGTAAAAAAATCACATTTATGAAAAAAACTACATTTTTAAAAATTAATTATTTATTTGCGGTTGAAATCTGAATATCAGTGGTACCTGTACGTTTTGTAACAATAAAATGTATTTTAACTTAAATAATGGCAGTGCTTTAAACTAAATGTTCAATCTGTCTTCCAGCAGCTTCACGACATTTTATTGCGCGTGTAATCACAGCTTGTTGAACACGCTGAAGCATTTGCTCATCAACAGTTGTTGCTGCTTGTATACGATTTATTAATTGTTCTTCATTATCAACAGGGGTTAGATACACTAGATTTTTTAAATGTCCCCACAAGAAGAAGTCTAAGGGCGTTAAGTCCGGACTTCTTGGGGGCCAAGCTAAGGGACTTCCACGACCAATCCACTTTTGCGGCATAATATTTCCAGATTCTCTAAGCCTTTGGTGTGCATTTCAAATAACGTTATTACTTGGATGACGTCTATTTGCAAAACGTTCTGCATAAAGTCTGGCAGCTTCATTGTAATTTCTATTAATTGCCCAAGAAACAGAATCATGTCGGTATACTCATGTATTGCATGCTCCATGACAAAACTAAAGAAAAACTAAACTATAAAACTGAAATACAAAAACTAGAATTAATACATACCAGAAAAAAACGGGAACTGCAAGTCAGTAAACAGAAACAGAACGGAATAAAAATTTTAACAAAAACAAAAAGTCAACAAACAACAATAACACAAACAACGGAAACGGAATAGAAAATAATTAAGGGAAAACTCAACAGCAAACAGCAAATGTGCAAGAATAACTCATATTACAAAATGTATGTCTAACGCCAGCTAACCACAAATGTCAAAATGTAACAGATGAATTATGATGTAAACAATTGTTTAGATTCATCCAAGTAAACAGTGTTTGCGTGGTTGCCACATCTGTTTTTACTAAATCTCTTACTTTTAACACCCTCTCTACAAAGAAAACGTTAATAGTTAATGCATTCATAGTGGTAATTTTTTCTTCTAATAAGTTCACCTATTGAATGGATAAATGTTCTGTTAGATTTAATTGCCCGATGTCTTGTAATTTAATGTTAAATGTGTTAACTTCTTCGTCGTACAAGAAAACTAAGCGACTAGGGAAAATTCTGGTTGCAGATTTGAGTTCAGGCCTCTTAAAGGAAGACGTCTACCTGAAGCTTTTAATGCAATTTAGGGACACCCTGTATATCACACATGGGGTAGTGCTATTTAGAATTTTTGGGGGGAGGGTGAAAGTTTCCCAACTGGTTAGAATAGGTTGTTAAATGTTCCCCTCCAAAACAAAATCGACGTGTTTCAGCGATTTTTGATAATTTTACTAATTAAAGAGTTATTCAAGGTGGGAAGTTTTCAAATGAAAGCCCTGTATATGTATAATGATAAGAGCTGGGCAAAGTCGCAAATCAGCGGTAATACATACTATATGATCCAAAATGCATGTTTTGGGATGTAATTTCCATAGCAACTTACAACAAAGCAATTTCACTTATTTAGAAGTAATTGATGATGATGAATCATCATAAGACTGATCCACCAATTAAGAAATTCTAAATCAAAAAAATGATCCATTAATTAAAACGATCCCGACTTTGCACAACTTTTATCCATATTGTGTACGATATATAGGAACTCTACATTTTGACAAAACTTAGCGTTGATGATTTTCTCTTATAGGTTAAAAGTCGGTCATTAGTGTCAATTTTTTAACTTTGAATCCAAATGCTGCATGTACTGAAATTCGATTCCACGGAGGACAATCAGTAAGACACATTCCTTATGCTAACTATGTCTATTTGTATGTTCAGTAAATGCAGCATTTGATTCGAAGCTAAAGGAAGAAGACTGGATCTTCTTGCAATAAGAAAAAGATACACTTTTTTATTTCTGTGATGTTTAGGTAAGGAAGTACATCGAGCAGTCTCTTATGAGGTTAACAAAACTAACTGAGGTTACTGATTTAAGGTAGAAGAATTTAATTGTCACGAAGCCATGAAGGTATCGCTTTTCCTGATGCAGAACTTGTTCTTAAATAACCTTTTTCTGAGATAGTACCTGTTATCTCAAGCAAGTATAATTTTATATCTTTGTAAAGCTTATGAATTTCTTTGTAACGTTTACTACAAACACTGTCGAATTGTCTCAATAAAAATCTCTATTTACCTAAATATAAAAAAAATTGTTATAGCAACAACTTCCTTCGAAATGCACGCAGTAACTACCTGAAGGTATATAATGTACAACAGACCTGTGTAAGTACATCAAAAATGAGAGCTAGTACCAAATACAAAGTACAAAGTACAATCATTAAAACGTACTTGAGTACAATTACCAAGTACAGTAACGTAAGAAGTATTTAAGTACTATGCAGCCAAGTACATAAGTACAGTACTTGCAAGTACATATTTCATTACGTTGAGCGTAATGGGTCCATGTTGATGAAATTAACAGAATTATATTGTCAAGGAGAAAAAGTAAAAGTTAACAAAGGAAGGAAACTTTAATATACTAAAGTACAACTTACTTTCTAGTTTACACAGAACTTAAATTCAAATGAGAAACAAATCAAATAACGGTATAAATCTATTGCAGATGAACTTTGTTGCATTTTAATACAACAAATCTTTCATAGTTGATATTTGCTATTGATTGTCTTCTCGGTGCATTTACTATCAAAGCAAACGAAAATAATCTCCACCGGCGCGGACGATGGCAAAATTGTATTATATTTGAAAAATACTTTTCTTATGAGAGGGTAATTCTCTAGTGTTTCCTAGTATCATCCAAATACTGCCGAACTTCTAGTTCGATTTTATTACTTCTTGATACAGGAACAACATTAGTAGAAACATCCTCGTTAAAGTAAAAAAAAATCATCATTGAATGCATAACATTGCTGTGATGAAGCAGTGGTATCAGTTTCTTTTATGAAAAATTCTTTACATACATCATCAATTAGTTTATTTTTTTGAGTTCTTTAGAAACATCTGCTTTGTTTGCTAAGAATCATACCATCTCATCTTAATTTGAGGATGCGAGACTGTTGCAATAATGGAATCCCAATCTTGCAAAGATAATATAGAAGAGAACTTGTTATTAATTTCTTGCTATACGGTAAATAAAAGTACATCCCCTTCGAATTTGAATTTTTTCATCTTCAATTTTTCCAGTTTGTTCTTCAATGAAACAATACTGAGAAGAAGAAACTCAAAAAATATGTTTTCCTTTCTCTGTATACCTACAGAAGGCTTCTGAAAGGTACAATTTCGGTTATTTGAAATTATGCAACATTGCTATGAAAAAGCTGTGAGTACATGCGTACCTGTAACCATGGGATAAGATGTTCAATATTTAAATAAATAAATGTGATGAAGTGATAATTCATTCTACTTACCAGAAATTCAGTTTTTTCGCTACCCAGACAGGTAGTAAACAGTCAGTTTAAAACATCTGGGAATACAAAGCATAACCACAACGAACTCCTGTTTTGTTACTTTTTTCTTAATTTGGCGGCCATTTTGACCATGTTCCCGAAGAGTTATCAAAAAACGAAGATACCACGTCGTCTTTAGTTTTTGATGTAGAATCCAAATCTGAAGTCAAAATTTCAAAATTTGACAAAAAAATGCGTACAGACATACATACAGACAGCCAGACGGACTTTGCAAATTCAGCAACGACTCCTTCGGAGTTTGTTGAAAATTGCGGACTATTTATACTATTTTACAGATTTGCATTTGGATTCACAATTTAGACAGAAGTGAGTGAGACAATGTGTTTAAAACAAGCACTCACTTGTTGCTGGCAATATAATAAATAGAAGGGTAGAGGAAAATGTTTGTAATTTTGATTTTAGAAGTACTTTCCAACATTCTGTAAGAAAAAATACAATTTTATTATAGCACTTGTTTCATTAAGTGCTTGTACTTGGAAAATGTACTTGATAAAGATTTACTTGAATATACTTCAGTACAAATTCCTTCTTATAAAATATACAAGTACTCAGTAAAATATTTGTCTAGCATCTCAAGTACATCTATTCAAATACTTACCCAGGTCTGATGTACAATATTATTTTATAAATAAGATAAAAAAAAACATTATTTGTCAGGAAACTCTGAGTGGTCAAAATTCAGAAGAGAATACAAAGAATGTACAGTGTTTGGTGTGTCTAGTGGGGAGAACAAGCCGAGGACACTTGCGGAGTTTTGGGAGAATACTTGCTCTTCTTACTACGGTCTAAACATATGTTAAAATTCAATTTATTCTAATTAGTTGCTGGTCAAAGCTTTTATATGATAATAGGAAAACATTCGCTTTTCATCACATTTAACGTATATTTTCCCTATTAGCACATTTCCAATTTTGACACCAAATGTCGCCTATTTGCACATACTTATATAGGAACTCTGCATATTTCTTTTACGTTTGCGTTTTTATTAACGTTACCATTGCATCAATCTGCACCCCTCTTTCAAAGCCAGTTGATTATGAGGTAAAGTACCGACACCAAACAAAAGACGATGGTAGATTGAGCTCAGTGGCGATTTTCTCTCCGCTAGAAGCGCTGTAGTTGTATTGCACGTCAAATTTGACAAGTTTAAAAGTCAGTTCATAAATGTGAGGTTATTAGAATTTACATTTTAGAAAAACGTAATTATCATTGCCTTTCTTAAATCTTTGAAAAACAAGTGCATTTCCTATTTCCTCGGCATCATCTTCATCACTTTCTCAATTATTGTTTATAAATTGCTGTAAAATCGATTTCGTAACGGTCGCGCAACCGTTTTTAATAAACTCAAATAACTGTATCATGTAATTTGTATGATTAGATCAGAAATATAAGTTAATTTTCGGAAAATGCGTTTGATGCGCGACAAGGCATTAATAATTACTTTTTTCTAAAGTTTCAAGTCTAATAACCTTAATCTTATGAAGTGACGTTTAAGCTTGTCAAATTTGAAGTGGAACAACAGCGCCTCTAGCGGGGAAAAATTGTTATTGAGCTCCATTTGTGATCGTCTTTTGTTTGGTGCCGGTACTTTGTCTCACAATCAACTGGCTTTGCCCTCTTTCGTTCAAAAGCGCTATCTATTGTTAATGATTTTCACGAATAGAATTGAACGTGCTATACCGAGTTTGTTTGCCTCATAGTTTCATACTGAGTCCCCTGGTCGAACATTTTACAGTGTGTTTTGCTAATTTGATGATAGATCCACCACGTCTCTTGTATTGTAGGTCGGAATTGTTTCGGACATTCCAGGGCTAAAGCAAATAAGAGTATTAGAAATAATTTTTAAATAATTTAGTTTGAAATAGAATTGTGCATTATTGCCCTCAGTTCTTCTACCCTTTCATTTAATTTATAGCTAATAATACTATTAAAAAGCGCAGTATGTTTAAAATCTCTAATTATAACACAGTAAGTAAATTATAGTTACAATAGTGATAGTCTCTAGCAGCGTTTCTCAATTATTTACTTCTGTGACTTCCTATATTTATAGTCTTCTTGCTGGCGCCCTCGATTTTGCTGAAATTAAAATGTAAAGTCGACTTGCCGTGGTGCAAGATCAACGAGTTTGATTCGAATATGGTTCTTTTTCGCTCAGGTAGGTAGGTAGCTTACTCTAGGTCTGCTGTACTGTTTCCATACTGTTTTTACCTGCGGTACCACTCGTTCAAAACCCATATACGATGATAACTTCCTGACTCCATTGTGTGTAAAAAATAAGCTTAATATCTTTGATCGTTTAACAGTTTTGCTTTTAGTCGAGGAAATAAAGCAGAAAAGGTCGAAACAAAATCGCCAAGATGAATTTTGATGCGGTTTGCGGCAATCGATTCTGTGAGTTGTCTAGAAAAAAATGTTCTCTTTTAGTTTTTTGACGTTTTCAACGAACTCCGAAGAAGTCGTTACTGAATTTGCAAAGTCTGTCTGTCTGTTTGTATGTATGTCCGTATTTCTTGTCAAATTCTGAAATTTTGACTTCAGGTTTCGATTCTACATCAAAAACTAAAGACGACGTGGTATCTTTGTTTTTTGATAACTCTTCTGGAACATGGTCAAAATGGCAGCCGAAGTCTGAAAAAAGTAACAAAACGAAGTTCGTTGTCGTTATGCTTTGCATTCCCAGATGTTTTGTTATTGCATTTCTACAGAGGAAAATGCATCTTTTTGGATGCACTTTCAGGAGCTATAATTCAGTTTGAAAAAAAATCGACAAAATTAGCCAAAATGGACCAGATTTTCTCACTCGGGGGTTTTTGGGGTCGCTGATCACGAATTTGAAGTCCAAATGATCAAAAAATGTTACCTGAATTTGGAAATTCGGAAAATTTGAACTCGTAAAAAAGGGCAAAAATGGCGTTTTTCGACATACTCGTTTTCTAGATCCCGAAAACCACCAGGCAGATTTCGTTGAATTTCGAGTATCATTTCCCTAGGGCCCAATAGCGACTATGCACCGTCACCCCCCCCCCTCCCCGGTTAAACGGTGGCGAGAAAACGTCGAAAACCCGCCTGGTCCTTAGTTCCCGGAATCGAGGAGTTTGAATAGTGGCGCTGTATGTGGGATGTCTTTGCCACTGTTTCGAGCTAACTGAAATTGAGGTTGGTTCCATAGGTGTCGGGCAGGGGTGGGGGGGGCGATTTGTGTTTTTGAGAGATATCGAGACCCCTTTTGGGAAGGTCTTTACCATAGTAGTCCTGCGTACGACAATCGCTAAAACCACGTTCTACCTCTACCAGTAGCGGTGCTAGGGGTATTTCCATTTTGAACTAAACAAATTCATAGAGCGAAAAGGAGAAGAGATAAGAGGACCAAATTCGGTATGCATACTTAGGGTGTTACGGGGCACCCTCTGAGCGGAAACAATTACCGTTCAGAGAGTAAACGCGGGCGCCGTGCAGGTCCGCCTCGACCATAAATTCCCAATTTCACGAAAATGCCCTAAATTATCCGAATCGCTTCCTATTCGAATTCCATATAGAACCGACCCTTCTGAGTAGCAAAAGCTATCCGATTCGCGTTTGTTTTTCTCCCCCCACTCCCTGGAAACGAAAAACGGAGCGTTTTGTGCTGTACCTCAGGAACAAAGAGTCGTATCGACTTGGGACTTCTATTTTTGTGTACGCTAAAGTATAGGCTTTCATATGAACCCCGTTCGACATACCTGCGACTGTTTCTGGGTACAGTTATTTCAAGAAAACCGACATGATGTATCTTTAACGTTTTATAGCGCCCTTATTTGTGGTACTTAATCGAAACGGTTTGCATGAATGGATAGCCCCATCGATTGTTTTCAATTACATATTAGGGTTGGTACCCCGAAAAACGCGATCTTCCAGGTCAAAAAAGCGACAAATCAAAAGTAGTGCAAAATGGAACTCCGTATCGAAACAAAAGAAGATCGGGAGATAAGATTTATACCATGTAGGTTTCAACCATTACACACGTCAATTAAAGAATATCAGAAATTCGAAAATCCTGGGTCTGGAGCTGGGGGGGCGAAGGAGAGCAAAGGTCGAGGTAGGGCCGCCGAAGGCGGACCGAACGAGGGCGAAGCTGGAGTAGGCGGCACGAACGAGAGCAAAGCTCTAGGCGGGGCTGCCGGAGACGGCACAAAGTAGAGTAAAGGTAGAGGCGGGGCCGCCAAAGGCGGCCCGAACGAGGGCGAAGCCCTGACAGCGACCGCCTAAGGCGGGCGTTACAAGACCACGAACGTCTCGAAACCACCTAAACGAAAGAAAACACCAAGCTACAGCATCACTAGCTCGTACCTCCCATACTTCATTCCCACTCGGCCATTTACTTCCCGCCTTTTCTTCTATATTTCTTGAATATTTTACGAGTCTGAATTTTTCGAATTTCCGCATTCAAGTGATATTTTGAATAATTTAGACTTCAGATTCGTGGTGAGCACCCAAAAAAACACATATCGTCGGTGAAAAGTCAAAACCTCGTATCTCAATTTTTGCTGTTTTTGAGATACGTGGTAATTCACTTTCATAAAACGGTTTTCCGTCTCGTGTGCAAGAAACACATTGTGTTCATACAATGTGTTTCTTTTCATATAAGGTTTTGGACGCGATGGAAAATCGTTTTATGAAAGTGAATTACCACGTATCTCAAAAACAGTAAAAATTGAGATACGAGGTTTTGACTTTTCACCGACGATATGTAAAATGACATGTCGCTCGCATAGTTATACGAAGGCTTCCTATTTCGTTTTTTACGAGTCCAAATTTTCCGAATTTCCAAATTCAGGTGACATTTTTTGATAATTTGAACTTGAAATTCGTGATCACCGCCCAAAAGAACATATAAAATGACACATCACTCGAATAGTTATTATTTATTTAGTTTGAACAAGTCCAAATTTTCCGAATTTACCCATGATCATGACACTTTTGGATGATTTGGACTTCAAATTCGTGATCAGCGACCCCAAAAACCCCCGAGTGAGAAAATCTGGCCCATTTTGGCTCATTTTGTCGATTTTTTCTCAAACTGAATTATAGCTCCTGAAAGTGCATCCAAAAAGAAGCATTTTCCTCTGTAGAAATGCAGTAACAAAAAACGTCAAAAAACTAAAAGGGAGCATTTTTTTCTATACAACTCACAGAATCGATTGCTGCAAACTGCATCAAAATCCGTCTTGGCGATTTTTTTTTTACTTTGGCCTTTTTTTTCTTTATTTTCTCGACTATTTGTAAACTTTTATACCGTTAAAGAAAACTAAACATCCAGGCCGTCCTTATCCATTGCGCTTAGTGGGTTAAGGCCATCAGTTATCAAAGAGCGCTTAAGAGCCATTATTTTAAAATAAAATTTTTTGGAAAGAAACTTATTTAATTATAATTTAATTATTGCTTCTATCCAACGTGATAAGGCGCCAATTTTTTAGTCCAGGACTCTCAAACTTGTTAAGACGACCCCGTGTGTTATTTAATTAGTGCTCAATCCAGATTTTTTATCCCAGGTGACCAGGCGACCGCTTCTAAAAACATTTACGATCTTTAAGGGAGGGAGTGGGAATCATGTGCTGAGAAATACTGGCACAATACTGGTTTGCAGGGTTGCAGACCAAGAACTGTAATAGTATAGTAACATTATTTCTGTAAGTTCTTAAAATGCATTTTGCTAATCCCACTACCGCATCGCGTCATTCTTAACGAATTCATTATTACAGTCGTAAAATAAATGAGATCTGATTATACGACCTTGCGTAGGGGTATAAGTTAATATATGATTTAAAAGAAAATTCGGAATAGAAAATACGCGTTTTTTAATCTTGATGCAGATCTCAACGAATGGTTTATTTGAAGTGAAGGCTGGGGAATGACAAATCTGTTTTTCTGTGCGTATATGTGAAACAAAGTATATTTTCTTATATTTTACAGACTCCTTGAACTTAAACTCGATTTATTTTTGAATGCAAAGCGCTTAAAATTATTATTGTTTATTGTTGCGATCAGAATCTTGGTAACATGTTTTTGTTTTTGAGTTTCGAAATTCTTTTGAACACCTGTGTGATTCTATATCAAATATTAAAAAAAACACTTATTCTTGGGAGTTTTCTATGTATAGTTTGACGTTAGGAATAAAATGAGTAAAATTAATAGGGATAGCGTTAAAAGTCGACACAAATCTTCCGTCCTACACGATGTTCAAAGGCAACAAATTGCATTTGGGTTGACAGGAAAAATATCGCACGACTTTCAAGTATTATGCAGATGAAACTCGTGATTTGTTGTTAAAAAGAGCAACATAAGAAAATTACATATAGTTATTAAATCTGCGTTTTGGAAAAGCTTTTCAATCGAAGACTCGCCCAAGCCACACAAGATGTATTGTCTGCAGTTTGGCGTTCTAAAATTAACAAACATTCTTTTCTAGGTATCAAATTTCGCGATAATACTGTAACAATATTAACAAACCTGATGCACTCACAAGTTTAGTTTCATTATAAGAAATGATAACTTTGCTTTTCTGTGCCCTATGCATAATAAGGCTTTTGCTTTTTTTTTATCTTATAATTATAATTTGTAAATTCAAGTTTGGAATTTGATTTTGAATGAGAATTTATTTGTAAAACATTGAACACGTATAATAAAATAAAATAGAGATCTGGAATATGAAATCAACACATCCATTATTATTGATTATCTAAAGTCCAAACTGACAAACGCTTATTATGTACTGTTTCGATAACCTTTGCACTCTAGACCTAATTGCAGTTTTATTTCTAGTTGCTCAGGCTACCTTTTGAAAAAGAATCTTGCAATTTTAGATGCATTATTCTTTTTAGTTTTAAAAATTAAAATTGATTGAAATATATAGGGGTAATATAAAAAACGCACCATTTATTATCTAATTTTGATAAATTAAAAGCCTAAAATAGTTCTTGGAGTATTAACAGTTAACTTTTTTCCAGATTCGGGTAGACATTTTTTTTCTGAACTTGGCAATGTATCGTACTATAACAAAATAAAGTAAATCTTTTGTGAGACGTAACCTTTGCGTAACATCAAATCCAGCAAATCCTTTATACATGAAAGATTTTATTTGGTTTTTAGCTTGTTAAAGTGGGGTAGTAAATGGCGATTCTCCGTTTTTTAATATTAGAAACCATCAATGAAAAGCATGTGGTAATTGTTATAAACTCATGTACTTTGCTTCAGTGGGGATGCGGCTTTAGATTTGATACATAGAACCACATATAACTTTTAACATTTGTAGGAAAAACTAATAAAATAATATTCTTCAATAGAAAAAGGTGGTTTTATCTTAACTACCCACAATAGACTTAATAATAACGGAATTTATGCAACTTTATTTTCTTTTTTTAACTGACACCTAAGATCAACTACTTAAATTTTGTTTTCGTGTCGCCTACCTGTTGCTTACGTAATATAAAGGTTTTCTTTATTAAAATTATAAAAATACTTCCTATTGAAATAGATGTGTTAACGTAGCTACACTACATGTTGTGCGGCATTATTATTTCAAAAATTTAGTTTCTACCCATGCCTTTTTCGAATATTTATAATGACTAGAGTTAGGATTTTAGGATATTTTCTAACTTCTAGAAATTGATTTTCGAATTTCAACCGATTTCATAAGCTTCAGGAGATGGCACAACACAACAGTCTTTGGCAAGGTGCTTATGCTGTGAACGATGTGCAAAAATGGCGGATAATATTTAATAACTAGTTTTTAAGAATTTCTTAATTTCCAACAAAAATTGTTTTAAAATAATGAAAGTAACATTGCTTACATTAACCTAACCCTAATTTTCTAGATCACAAATGGCTGCTAATCGTTGCTAATAGGGTGACCTGCCATTCACAACATACTATTATTCGTTACGGACCTTGGTCTTTGGCAAAAACACAGTACTTTTTTGAAATTTATCTTTTATTAGAAAAACGTCTACACCAAATAAAATAATAAATGTAAACTAGTAACGACGCCCATGCACAAAATCATATTTCCTGTCCTATTAGATGCGAGGTCTAGTATAATTTTACTTTAGAAATGGGTAGAGTATCACATCGATTTAGATCAAAATACGTAACATTCTTATTCATGAAAATGTTGAAATCTGTTTTTTGTCGCCGGCCGATTTTACTATTTAGATTTTTGGCGAATCTTAAGCAATTAGATGAAAATAGAAAATAAACAAAATCTGAAATTGTACCACACACTATTTAGTCCAGTCAACGAAAGGGTTGTAGAGGACATGGAAAGGGGGAGAATTTCTCTCTTGAGGAATGTGTTGGGGGTAGTTAGGAGGCAAACATACTAAAAGTCCCCGCTCCTAGCCCTGCCGCTTCAGGGGGGTGGGGGGTGGAAAGGTCCCTTTTTCGGTTCTTCGCTTGTAACTCGGAAACGGTGCATCGTACGGTAAAAAGTATTCCTTACAAAATAAAAGATAATTCGATTTCCTACAAGAATATTTATATTCATTTTTTTCCTATATGTTACAGTTTCCGAGATATTCGCCTGCGAAGATGGATAATTTTCGATAAACTTATTTTGCCTCACATTTTTCGTTAAACTTGTCCTTCTAACTCATCAGCCTTATGTTTTACAGAAACGTCGTCAGACAGGAAGTTGTAGAGCATTGAATTTTCTTCAAGAATATATAACGTTTACTAATTTATCTTCGACAGGTCAGAAGTTACAGCAATTTGAAGTTTTCGGATAAATTTCGTGATTTCTCAAGAAAACTATATTTTCGTTATTATCGTTATTTATGTATTAAAAAACTGGAATTTAAGAAAAATCTTACCTAGCCTTGGCAAACTCCAGTTTCTTACTACATAAATAAAAATAATAACGAAAGTATAGCTTTCTTGAGAAATCACGAAATTTATCCGAAACCTTCAAATTGCTGTAACTTCTGACCTGTAGAAGATAAATTAGTCAAGATACATATTTTTGAAGGAAATTTAATGCTCTACAACTTCCCGTCTGACGACCTTTCTGAAAACATAAGGCTGAGGAGTTAGAAGGACAAGTTTGACAAAGAATGTGAGGCAAAAAAACATTTTCGACTTTCGCTGGCAAATATCTCGGAAACTATAACACATAGAAAGAAAATGAATATAGACATTCTTGTAGTAAATTTAATTATCTTTTATCTTGTAAGGAGCACGTTTTACCGTACGACGCACTGTTTCCGAGTTATAAGCAAAATACCGACAAAAGGGATTCCCCCTCCCCCCTGAAGCGACAGGGCTAGGGTCGGGGACTTTTAGTATGTTTGCCTTCTAACTACCACGAACACATTCTTCAAGAGAAAAATATCTCTACAACCCCCTTTCGGGCATTCATTGGCTTTTCTTGAGAAATCGCGAAATTTATCCGAAAACTTGAAATTGCTGTAACTTCTGACCTGTCGAAGATAAATTAATAAACGTTACATATTCTTGAAGAAAATTCGATGCTCTACAACTTCCTATCGGACGACGTTTCTGTAAAACATAAGGCTAAGGAGTTAGAAGGACAAGTTTGACGAAAAATGTGAGGCAAAATAAGTTTTTCGAAAATTATCCATCTTCGCTGGCGAATATCTCGGAAACTGTAACACATAGGAAAAAAATGAATATAAACATTCTTGTAGGAAATCAAATTATCTTTTATTTTGTAAGGAATACTTTTTACCGTACGATGCACCGTTTCCGAGTTACAAGCGAAGAACCGAAAAAAGGGACCTTTCCACCCTCCTCCCCCCTGAAGCGGCAGGGCTAGGGGCGGGGACTTTTAGTATGTTTGTCTCCTAACTACTCCCAACACATTCCTCAAGAGAAAAATTCTCCCCCCTTCCATGTCCTCTACAAGCCCCTTTTAGGTATTCATTGACTGGACTAATTGACAAGTTTGAAACAACGTTTAGATTTGAATATTTGTTGAAAACATCTAACTAAACTTTATTGAACCTATTAATTTGATTTGAAAGATGTTTTAAGTCAATGTTTAAAGCAGAATTTCTCTACCTTTTTAGCCTTCCTGGCCACTGAAATCTCCAAAATGTACAGAAAAATTAAATTCATCCTTCACGTGCACGATCCATCCTGCAAAAACTTAAAAAATTTTGCTGATACATATGCATGTATACTACGTGCTCGCAGAATGTGCGTGCACAGAAAACTATAAGGATATTTACTATTTTACCAGCTTGAACTTGCTGCGAGTATTTACGAACACAATTTTTTGTAACTGTTGTATATGATAGGTACGCTCCCCAAAAAATGAAAGAGAAAATATATTTTTTGCTTTCCAACTATGTTAATACTATTCCTGTAACTATGTTCATTGCAACGGGAGAACACTATATTATGTAACGAGCATAGAATGAAGATCTTTTTGCACGTGTATGAAGATATAGTACTAGTGCGAAAATGAGCTAATTCTTGCGAGTTGCACACTATTCTTTTTCTTCGATCAGTAATAATTTATTTAACACAATATGTAAAATATTAGCTGTTTTATTCGATATTTTTCATTTCGCTCGCGTTGCCATGACGAACCATGCCTGAAAACTTTTACGCGCGATTCACCATGCCAACTAGTAAACAGTATCTTTACTTCTATGGCATCTTTAATATTGATGGTAGAAAAAGATTATTTTCTAAAGAAGTTGACCGAGATAGTTATTTACGTACCAAGGGAGAAAAGTAATTTGTTGCAGTCGAGACATGATTATAGCGCTCGAGGCGAAGCCGAGAGCGTAATCACGCCGAGACTGTAATATTACTCCCGTGGAACGTACATGTTTTTGCCCGTAAACTAAATTCATTTTCGTTTGGAACGGGGATGTAATGATGGAATTTGTAACCATGGATATTGTTATTTAAATTTACTCAAAAATCAGATTGCCATGTTTCAACTGCACCTGCAAAAAAAGCTAACACGATTTTTTAATTTAATTTAAATTAATTTTTTCTAACACCGTATTCGAAAGTAGGCTTTTCTTTATTCATTTTGCTATGGAAACTAAATTTTACTTGACTAATCAGGAAAGTACTTCACCTCACTAGACTTGAAAAAAATAGGTACCAACTTAAAAAAAACATTAATTTATTCTTCTTCTGGAGTGTACATGAAAACTCTTCGCTATCACGTTCACTCATTTTTTAGAAATACAAAACCAAAATTACGAATAATTACATAATTACCTACGCAAAACCAACGCGAACAGGCCAGAGCGTGTATTTTTTTATATTTACAATTTTGTTTTTGTCAGTTTCATAGACAACATGATTTTTGCAAAAAAATTCAAACGGTTTTTAATTTATTTGTAATTTCTGCTTTTATATTGTTTCAAGTTTTTTACATCAAATATGGAAATACAAAAAAATTAAATACTGTCCAACTTTATTTACACATTATTTATGAAATGCATTTTATTATTAATTTTTAATACAAATATAAAGTGCTGCCATTCAAGTATTGAAATTTGGCAGTTTCGACAAATGAAGAATTTGGTTGTTTGGTTACAGATATTGACTTTTAATCAGGAGATCCGGGTTCGACTCCTGCTGCCGACTAGTAATTGTTTTCTATTTTTTTAAATTTTTATTTGACATCTCGTTTTTGTAATAATTAACTAGAATAATTCTACTTATAAAAAAACTTAATAATACAAAAATTAAAGAAAAAACTAAAAATATCACAAGGTGTCCGACAGCGAGGATCGAACGCAGGACCTCTAGATTAGAGGTCAGACGCTGTATCCAAATGAGCACATTCTTAAGATTTGCCAATTATGGTAATATTTAAAGTACAGAATCTTACATTTAAAAATCAATTCATTAAGAATATATAGTATAAACAAACCAACTATTAGGAAATCTCAGTTGTAAATACATTTAGTTCCATCCTGGACACTTTTACATATTTGCCGTAAAATCAAGTGGGAAGATAATAAAAGCATAATTTGGTATACCTATATGTACCAGACACCACACTGTATGTGACTACGGCATTAAAAAACCGGTGTTAGAAAAAATATTCTACGTAACATGTCAGTAAAGCGTCTTTGCTGGACTCGTCCAGTAAAGTATCGCTTTTTCAATAAAAAAAGTGACTGAGTTTCAAATTTGTTAAAAAATCATGTTACAGCTTTGTTTGCGGGTGCAGTTCAAACATGGCAATTTGATTTTCGAGTTTGGAACTTTATTCCAAAATAGATGAGGGCCGGGGCGGATCGGGCTTAAATTTTATATTTAGAAATGGTTTTGGAATACCCAGAAAGTAATTCCCTACAATTTTTCTCTAATAAAAGTTTCTGATAAATAATGTTAATGTACCCAAAAGTTAACAGGTCTACACGCAACTTTGAACCAGTTTGTCGGTATTACTTATTAACACCCTGTATCAGGGGTCCCCAACCTTTTAGTATCTAAGAGCACATTTTAGAATATCGGTCAAGCGGCGGGCACCAGTTATTTTTTCAAAGTAAATTTATAGTTAGACATTGTTAGTAATATACAGAATATACAAAAAAAAAATTAATTCCAAAAATATAATTTTAACATATAAAAATTATTGTTTACATTCTTATGTAAAATAAATAATCATTTAATAATACATGCAAAAGTTTACTTCTTCCTTTTACAAAGGCATATTGCCTGTTCCGTTTCAGTTGCCTCGAGGGGATTCTTGTGATGCTGATTGTCAGCTGTCCTGCCATCTTTTTGGTGGTCGTCCGATGAGTCTTTTACCTTATTTCTGACGATCATCTGCCATTCTCGTCACATGTTGGTTCCACCCTCTTCTTTGCTTTCTTACATCTCACAATGTTGTCTGTTTCACATTGCCTTCTTATTTCACTGCTTATTTGCCAAAAGTGTACATGGTATAAAAATTCTTTATAAAAAATATAAATCTCAAAGTCAATGTGATCTTTGGCACTGCATTTCATTGGCCATTGATTCATAATTAGGAGAGTATGATGGTATTCCTCCTCGTAAGCAATCATCAAGATGTTCATCTGTAAGTCGAGATCTGTACTTTGATTTTATGATATTCATTATTGAAAACAATGATTCACACAAGTATGTGGAACCAAAAAATGATTTTATCTTGTATGACACTTTTCAAGAATGAAAATTTGTTTCTGTCAACTATATTCAAGAAGTTCTCATCTTATACTTTGGATTTTAGGACAATGTGGTTCTGAAGACTCAAAATTTCTAGCTCCACTTCTTCTGTCCTTATTTGAACAAAACATTTACTTGGCAAGTAAAAGAATTAATAAAAAACTATTGAAAACGCTTTTCAAACTTATCTTGAAGTAATTAAAGGTTGATAACGAATAATGATAAGTCAGTTTCGGCATCGCGTCTCATTGTTTTATACTTGGGAAATACACAAGTGACTTCATCTGCAGATGTGATATCCACAAAACCAATTTAGTTTTAAACGAGTTTACAGATCCAATTGTTACAGCTATATGTTTGTCTTTTCCCTTCAGCTCCAAGTTTAAATAATTCAATCTTTCCATTATGTCTGTGATAAAACCCAAATCCACCAGCCAGCGAAAGTCTGTTAGTTCAACAAAATTTTGATTTTTAGTATTGAGATAATTTTTTATTTCTTCATTTAAATTTACAAATCTTGCAAGAACTCTGCCTTTACTGAACCAACGCACTTCAGTATGCAGAATGAGATTAGGATCTTCAGCATTTTCTAGTAGGGCCTTGAAAAGAGAATGTTGCAAAGGGGCTGCTCGAATAAAGTTTACTATTTTGGTAACTACTTTCATGACATGTCCAAAGGGTAGTATTCTACCACACAAAGCTTCCTGGTGGATAATACAGTGATACGACATAAAGTTTGGAATTGGTATTACCAACCATTGATGGTGCCCCATCAGTGGTTATCACCGACAGCTTGTGCAGAGACATATCTATCGACTCTGCATATGTTCTAAATATGTTATAGATTTACTCACCTGTTGTTCATCCTTTCATCGGTAATATTTTCAGTAGATCTTCTTTTACAGTAAAGTTACTAAATATCATTCTCGTCATAACTACTAACTGTGCTGTGGCTGATATATCTGTAGACTCGTCAAATTGTAGTGAAAACCAGTTACATGTTTCCAAGTCACTTTTTAACTGAATTTGCATGTCTTTTGAAATGGTATGTATTCTTGTGACAGTGTTATCCGACAACTGTAAATCTTGTATTGCCGATGACATAATCTCACGTTTGTTAGAAACAAATACGCGCATGTTTTTCTAATTCTAATTCATTAATGAATATTAAAAAACCTGAAAAAATTTTTACACAACATTTAATTGAAAACTTAAATTTTTTTATCGTGGTCGTACAGCGGCGGGCACAAGTGAAACGGTTGCCGGGCGTTATGGTGCCTGCGGGCATAGGGTTGGGGGCCCCTGCCCTGTATAATAATATCGATATCAGTCGATCCCTAACTTCAATGTTAATCAATTTAACGCATCCCCAATCTTCTTGATCTACCCTCTTTTATTATGTAAATATATTTCATTTTACTTTTTCACTTTTACAAAGATAACTATTTTTGGTGTCGTACAGGGTGTCCCGAAACTTATTACCCAGCCGCCAGGCATAGCTTCCTTGTAATAAATTAAGTGGAAACATGTTGAAATCTCCATGATTAACTAAATATTACCAAAAATAAACCAAGCTACAATAGGATGTTAACAAAAGAATGACAAATATTTTTTCAAGGGGAGGCTATGGTCGATTCGTCTTAGTTATGGGGTCATCAGTCTTCAAAGTTGCTTGCAGTTGCGCTAATCTTTGGCTATATCGTTGTTATTTGTCAAAATATCCAGAAAAACTTATTAAGTAAACATTTCAACTCTAATAAATTATAAAAATAAAAACACTATTCCACTTATAACCTCAAATTTATTCGCCTGACGTATTTCGATATTAACATAATATCATTTTCATTGAACGTACTTTGTGTTTGTACATTCCAAAAACTTCCAAGACATCTAGTTTATGTTTATCATTGCAAAAATGTAATGTGATTGTTTGTGGTCATAGGATGATAGGTGTTTGGCATAATTGGATTTTTCTGGATGTTTTTGTTTGTAACATCACACATATTCTTTGTATGTAACGTTCTAACATGGTAGCTAGAGTATATTTTTAGTTTAATGAACAGGCCATAGTGTTTTTATTTTTATAATTTATTCACATGGAGTTCCTCAAAGTAACAGTGAAGAAAATAAATAATTTCAACTCTAAATCTTATTAAACAGTGTGATCAAGAAATACAAACCTCGGTTTCCCCCAATAATATTTTCTTTAAATGTAACATCTGTATGTTATTGGGAGTTGTGCTGCCAGCATATTACGTAATGAATACTTCAAAATGTAAGTGAAAAGCAAAATAACAAAAAATTAAAGTTTATTATTCTTAGTTTTACTTATAGTATGTAGTAAAACTGTTACTATGCTGATAAAGTGATAAACGTAGGGTGTTACATTTGGTCTAAATTTCTTAATCGCTTTCAAAACGGTTAACGAGTCACCCAAATGATAATTGCAATATTAAATAGAAATACTATAATATTAGACACCAAATTTCGTATTACAATAATGGATATATCTTGTATTCAGACCTGTAGCCAGAATTATATTGTGTGTTTTAAAAAACTAAACTTATTTGGAGAAGGTCTCAGATAGAAAGATCAACAATATTTATCTTGGCAATTTTTTGCATTGTTTTAGCAGATGTGGGATATTCCTGGTTCTTTAAATACCAACAAGTAGATAGCAATATAATTGGTAAACTTCTGTCAGTAATCTTTTTTACTGGCCATACTAATTCAAATTGCCAAAAACATTTAAAATGTTATGATGTTTCTTTGGAACCTCGACAAGGGAATGCAATATAGCAATTAAATCTAAGAATATTGCAGAAATTGTAGCACACTAAATATTTACATACATTTTTCTGTTCCTTTTGAATGGATTGGTTAAAGATTTATTTAAATATGAGTTTGAAAACATGGATGATCATCATTGCTCGAGAGGGCTAAGCTTAGGCTTACTTGTTTTATATTTCACATGCACAAGTCTTTCAAACACTTTGAAAATTTCTTTTTTTCTAGGTTTCGCGGCTTGTTATTTTACATGAAGAAGCTGAAGATGGAAATGCTATGCCTGATTTGGAACAACCTGTTAAGGTTGTTAGTAATGCTGTATCAAATCTTGTTAAGGTTGGCAAAGAAACAATTAATAGTTCTGATGATCCTATTTTACGACAAGACATGCCTGCTGCATTGGTGCGAGTTGAGAAATCCTCAAAACTTCTTGAAGAAGCCAGTGCTATGCTAAAACATGATCCATATTCAGGACCAGCCCGTAAACGTCTTATCGAAGGCAGTGGTGGAATTCTACAGGTTAGTTTTAATTTAGTAAATTCCTTTTTATACTGATATTAAAGAGAAATAATATCTTTTTAGGCAACATCTGCACTTTTGTTATGTTTTGATGAATCA
Source organism: Ignelater luminosus (assembly GCA_011009095.1). NCBI lineage: Eukaryota > Metazoa > Arthropoda > Insecta > Coleoptera > Elateridae > Ignelater > Ignelater luminosus. The sequence goes on from VTPC01090587.1 coordinate 1,393,842, forward strand.
GAAGTAAGAAAAATAATACGTGAATGTAAACGTGTGCTTGACTACCTTGCTGTAGCTGAAGTTATTGAAACAATGGAAGAACTCGTACAGTTTCTACGTGATTTAAGCCCTTGCCTCAGCAAAGTTTCAAGAGAAGTTAGCGCCAGAGAAAAAGAGTTGACACATCAGGTTCATGCTGAAATTTTAGTACGATGTCTAGACCAAGTAAAAACTTTAGCACCGATTTTAATTTGTTCGATGAAAATTTATATTCATATTATTACACAAGGAGGAAAAGGTGGAGAAGAAGCTGCTGAAAATAGAAACTATTTAGCTGGACGTATGTCGGATGAAATTAATGAAATCATACGTGTATTGCAACTTACTAGTTATGATGAGGACCAATCGGAGCTTGACAATCTTACTGTGCTAAAAAAATTACAAAATGCTATTCAAAATAAAATAAATAATGCTAATGATTGGTTATTAGATCCTACTGCACTTAAAGGTGGTATTGGAGAAAAATCTTTGAGACAAATAATTGAAGCAGCACAAAAGGTTGCTGATCGGTAAGTGGAAATTTGAATACTTAAATTATATAATTTTTACTGATCCAAGGTTAAAGTTGTTTATACACAAGTTTTTATTTTGAAGATGTGCTTCTCAAGTGTAATCTAAAGAGCTTAGCTAGTATTCAATTGTTACTTAACTGTGAAAATCTATGTATACTTTGAATACATACGTCCTTAAAACATTTCTTGAAAAATGGGGTACTTGTCATTGTGAATTATTGTGAAATTGAAGAGTATTAAAGAAAAATTAAATACATATTTGTTTATTTTCCGAAATTGTTTGTATCTATAGAGAAAAAGAATATTGAATAACCATTTATTATTACATACATTCAAACAAAAATATATAAGCACCAAATGATTACATCAACTACCCTTCTCACGTTATTAGTTAAAAGAAAATAATGTATATTTGCACTAGTGCCATGCACATTTACATTTAACGCAAGATATAACTATTGAATGTATTGTATTTTTACATTTCAATTATCTTCTAAAGTATTTGATATTTTATCGATAGGAAAGTCATTATTTACTTGAATTATTATATAATATGCTTGGGAATAATTTGCACCTATTGGTACACTTAAGTATAGTACACTATTATTTATTTCATTATAGAATTCAGAGTAGGCCTTGACCTGATAGTTTTGTAACGGTATACTTTGAAGTTTTGCTAAAAGTTATTAAACAAATATTTATAGGTTAAAGGTCTGTCATTTTTGTTTAAATAAACATAAGTTGTCAATATATGTAGTGATTTTTAGTTTTTAGGTTGATAACCTGAATTTATTGTAAATTTTTTTGTAGGTACACTATAAAAATTTGGTAAAACCAAAGTCTACTCTGAATTTTGTAATAAAAAAACGGGCTATACCCCATTCTTAATACAAATGTAGCATTTTTATTTATGAATTTTGGGTTTGTTTTTATTTAAAGACGGTTTGTGCATAAAAGTTTGTTTTATTTCTAAATTTAATAATACTTAAAGAAGAACTTCTGCTGCATGCTAGTTACAACATATGTCCGCATTATTATAATTGAGGTTGTGATAACAAAACCTCTGCAATAATTTATTAACTTATTTAGATATTATTAATGAAAATGAACATGATGTTATTGATTATTAAACTGAGATGTTAATGAAGTTACTTAAACATTTTAAAAAATAATTTGACTTTAGCTGTTTCAATTTAGTATTATTTCCTTACCGATGGTGCATAACTGTTGCAGTATTGTATATGTGCAATGCATTCAGTATTCCAAGTAAAACTGCCAAATTGTTTAATCTACTTTACTGACTGTAATTTTGAATTGTCCATAATACAAAATTTTATATATTCTCGAGAAATATAAATTTAAATACTTTATGTTATCAGTTACCTGAGGGTTTTTTATAGTTAAAAGTAGATCTATAAAATATTTCATTTTGATAAAACATTTAATATAATTTTTATCTACTCTGCAAATATTTATATTTTTTAAAATGAATTGCTCGCACATAAGCATCCTTGTAAAATATGCAGTTTTAAAATTTCATTTTCGTTCTTAAATATTTAGTCAGAGGATCTGAAACTTTTTGCATTATCTGCGTTATATAAAAGATTTAGATTTTTATCTACTAGTTCACTCCATAGAAGAACCCTTCTTAAAACTATTTAAACACTTAAATACAACTACGAGGGTGACGCTGAATATTTTTGGATGTGGTAACATTGTTCCAGCTATGGCAACGCCACTTTACTTATACATCACTAGTGCCATGAGTAATTGTCAGTTTAAGTTTCAAGTGTTTAGCTCAATCACGTGCTGAGCAATCTTTAAAAGTATTAGTTGCATCTGGGTATTTTCTGCTTTAACAATGGAATTGAACCGTGAGCATTTTCGTGCTATGATTTTCTACCACTTCAAAAGTGGTTTAAATCAACAACAGTGCTTGGAAAAATTGTTTACAGCATTTCCCGATTCTTCTCCATCACGCTCAACGATTTTTGGTTGGTATGCAGAATTTAAATGCGGTAGAAAATAGTTAAATGATGAAGAGCGTTGCGGTCTGCCATCAACTGCAATTACTGATGAAAACATCGTCAGGATGAGAAATCTTGTGAATCAAGACGAATTAGTTATTGTTCGATACAGGCGAGTTTAAATATTGGTTCAGCAGCAGTAAATAAAATCTTACACAAACACTTAGGTGTTTGTAAGCTTGTTTCGCGTTGGGTCCCCAAATTTCTGTCTAACAAACAAAAAAATGCATGTATGGAATGGTGCCAAAAAATGATTGAAGATTATCAAAATGGTTCATCCAAGCAAATTTTTGACATCATTACTGGGGGGTGAGTCTTGGATTTACCAATTTGACCCAGAATTAAAGACCCAGTCCACCAACGAAAATTAAACGAGCACGAAGTGTAGGGAAAGAAATGGTCACTTGTTTTTTTTTCTGCACTTTAGAGGATCAAAGAATCGTTAATAGTGAGTGATACATTACCCAATGTTTACCCAAACTATTTCAAAAGATTAAAGAAATCCGACCAAAAGCCGGTTTGTGAGGAATTTGTTTACACCATGACAATGCCGCTGCCCATTCTGCTGCCCGAACCCGTGAATTTCTGAAAAGATCAAAAGTCAAATTAGTAGGACATCTACCGTACAGTCCAGATTTAGCCCCCTGAGACTTTTTCCTTTTGCCAGAGGTAAAAAAGAAACTTCGTGGATGCACATTTTCAACTCCAGAAGAAGCAGTAGCAGAATTTGTTAAGGAAATGGAGGCAATTCTGAAAAATGTGTTCTGTAAGGTTTTCTCTAAGTGGTTCTGCTGCATGAACAAATGTATTGAGCATGAGGGAGAATACTTTGAAAAATTATAAATAAATTTTTGTTGTATCTATAGTAGTTTTCTTTTATCCAAGAATTTATAGCGTTGCCCTCGTATTTACAAATATTTATAAAATACTATCATTACTTCTATTTATTTATTAACTTTTCATCGAATAATTCAACTAAACTGCTGAACATAAACTAAGCTGTATATGAGCACCTTAAGTATTCACTTCAGCCACCTAGAAAGATTGCGTAAATACTCCAAGCAGTCAATGACGTCATGATCTGGAATAATCGCTGCTGTGAGTAATGCATTTAATTTATGTGTATAGATCTTGGAAATTTATATTCATATCTGTATATCTCCTTCGCACTGTAACTGGATGTACCATCATAAGGAACGACATTTTCTAATTTTCGAGGAATTGGTTTTAAATTAAATGCTCTAAGCATCATACTTTATCCAAAAAAGAAAAGGAAACCTGTTGTACTGAAATAACATTGTAAATAGATTAACATAACCTTAAATCGGTACATTTATTTGTCAAATAGTTATTTACATATAGAGGGCCGAAAGAAAAGGTGTACATCACACATCACCTAATAATCAAGAATCTTTCTCTTCCTCTTCCTCTTTCACCCTTCTATACTATGTAAATATTGTTTTGATGGAAATTTAAAACTGAAGACTGGCTAAGAAATAAAGACCTGGCAAACCTTAATGGCAAGAATATAAAACTGTTAAACACCTCAAGGTTGAATATAAGTTTTTTTCATCACCAAATGTAATATAGAGAATTTTTTAATCTACATAAGTTGAGTATCATACAATTCTACAACTGTCGATTACTTTGTACTTATATAACATATGAACTCTTGAAGACAATAATACTTATTGCAGCTTCTGTTATTAAAATTATTTTTTGTTTTTCAATAGCTGTTTACCTCAAGATGCTCATGCAATAAACAAATTGTGTTCAGAACTTACAACGATGACTGATGCATTATGTGAGTTACGTCAAGATGGTAAAGGTACATCTCCTCAAGCTGAGTCACTTGCACGCGGCATTAAAGATAAATTAGGACATCTACAACAAGCTGTTCTTAATGCTGTTGTAGCTGTAGATAAAGCAGGTTTACAACAAACTGCACATACTGTACAAGGGAGGTAAGTCTTTATTTTCAACTAGTTTGCATTTACTTCTGAGATATTGTACGATTCGTTACTTTCAGATTAGAACAGGCACGAAAGTGGCTTTTAAATCCTGGACATGACGATAAAGGTTTGGGACAACGTGCAATAGCCCTTATAATTGAAGAAGGACGAAAAGTAATGATCCTCTTATCACAAATGAAAAAAAGAACAATTAATAATTTATTTTCCTAAAGGTAGCTGAAGGATTGCCTGGAGTTCAAAAAGCAGAAATTCTTCAATTATGTGATGAAGTTGATGGTTTATCTAGACAGTTAGCTGATTTATGTGCACATGGAAAAGGAGATTCACCTCAAGCTCAAGAAGTTGCTAGAAAATTATCGCACAAACTACATGAATTAAAGGAAAGAATTAATCAAGCTGTTACTAATCGAGTTGTTGAAGATTTTATTGATATTGTAACACCATTAAAACAATTTACTGAAGCTGTACTAGCACCTGAAGGAACTCCAAATCGAGATCAGAATTTTTCTGATAAGGCTGCTAATTTACAACAATTTTCTAACAGAGCTGTTAAAACAGCAAAAATGGTGGCTGCAGGTATATTGTGTATAAAACAGGAATTTATGAAAAGTAAGATCATACAAAAATTTTAGGTGGAAGCGGTGGAAATAAGAAATTAGCAGAATCTTTACAAAGCGCATCAGGACAAGTAGAAAGTTTAACGCCACAGCTTGTATCAGCTGGAAGTATACGTTTAAATTATCCAACATCAAAAGCAGCAGATGAACATTTTGAAAATCTTCGTCAACAATATGCAGATACTTTAACTAGGGTTAGAAATTTATGTGATGAAGCTACAGACTCAGCAGATTTTATTAAAGCATCTGGTAAAAAATGTTACGTATTATTTGATGATAGAATATTGTGAATAAATTGTTTCAGAGGAACAAATGAAGAAACATACATTCTTGTGTGAGGAAGCAATAAAAAATAAACAGCCACAAAAGATGGTCGACAATACTTCTGCTATAGCAAGACTTGCAAATCGTGTATTATTAGTTGCAAAACAGGAATCGGATAATTCAGAAGACCCTACATTTATCGATGAAGTTAACAGAGCGTCAGATGCTTTACAAAATTGTAAGATACAGTATCTTAAGCTACAATGTCTTCATAAACACCATTTTTTAATTCCAGGCGTTCCTCCAATGGTGCAGGATGCAAAACAGGTTGCTATTAATCCATCAGATCATAATGCTGTGTCTCATTGGAGAGAATCTAATAAAGCGGTAGGTACTATATTGTCAACTAATTTTATTATTTACAATATACAATGTTATTGATTTAGTTGTTAAATGCTGTTGGCCAAGTAAGAAAAGCAGTGCAGCCTGATATACCTCCTCTACCAGATATTAATTCACTTAATTTGGGTAAGTACATGTTAAACAAAAAATATTAATGTTGAGATATTAGGAACACAGTTCTACATCAAATTTTTAATAACAGCAAATCTTTCAGAATCTTCTGCACCGGGTACTTACTTTACTGATAAAGGTATAGGTGCCTCTTTTCTTTGCTTATTCTTTATTGCTTATTTATCTTTCTTTTAAATAATATCAGTTATGATTGGAATTGTGATATCTAGAAAATTTTGAATTACTTTTAGAGTAAAGGTAAAAAGGTAAAGTTTTGATTATTATAGTAGGTGCATGTGTACATCTGAGGTCAAGCTTAATTTTGTAAATTTATTGCTTCATTTTTTTTAAGATGCTTTAAATACTATTTCTGAAGGTTAAAGAATATCTTAGGTTTTTAATTTCTCAAAAATCAAGATATCATGCAGAATTATGATTATTTGTATGTATCATATGTTATTCATTTCCAGTCATAACACTATAATAATTAGTAGATTTTCTGCTTAATAAAAAGCTTCTGTAGTTGGCGAGCCTCTACGCAATACAACTACGCCTACACCTGGACTTGAAACTGAACGATATACTCCTCCATCTCATCTTCATGGACGTGTTAGTCCCTTGCCTAAATGGGCGAGAGGTAGATAATCCCATTTTTTAAATATAAATATAATGCTCGGATTTCTTTTTCAATGCATGTTGTAAATTAATTTTTTTTTGTTAATTAAAAACAAGCTCCTATCAATTTTTCTCTGTAATATAGGGGACAACTCAGACCTTCTTTGTCAAGAACTAATATCTAATAATAATCAAGAACCAGGTAAATTTATTTCTATCAGTGGTTCGTTATTGCTTGGGAAAATGTCATCTTGTGTCGTGTTTCTGTACTTCTTATACTAATCTAACAGCATTATTGCTCCTAGACTGCTTGCACATAGTCATTTTTGTTTTGTATTGTCTTATATACTTTTTGTGTTATTAATTGTGTTATGTATATGTGGTGTTTGATAATTGTTGTTTATACTTACATGCATTGCTCTCAGGATATTATAGTTTTATTCCGGAATATGTTGTTGAAGATGGTAAATACTGAATTTTCATCATATCAATCAACATTTGCTTAGATAAGCATGTCTTCTTTTTAATGCTTACATTGTATTGACTGAAATTTTCAGAATTATGGCATGCATGATTTGAAGTTGTTTTGTAGCCTTTTAATTTCTAATGTTTATTATTTTATACCGTTCTTACTTTTACTAAATTTTATTAAAATGCCATTAGATAAACTCAGAAAATTCTATAATAATTGAAACATTTTTTCTCAATTTATTATTATAATAATAACTCCCACTATGAGGAATTACTTTAGTCAATCGAAAGAATCTCTTTATACGTTATTTCATTCAACAATCTGTATTGGCAGACTTAAAGGGCAGACCGTGTGACCATTGCCACTTGATAAATAATACTCTAATAAATAAAGATAGCAATGGTACGATCAACTGAGGTGACTCGATATACTATTCGGTATACCAATGTAACCGCCGCGTCGCATGCCATTACAGTTTCATAAGACGTATACAAAATCGATAAAAAACGATTTTAATCGGTAATTAAAACTTCTTTATTTAGTTGTTGTTGTTCATGAACAAAAACTATTTAAGTACACATTTACTATATAAATTTTGTTTTATTCCGTTATTTCATTTTTTTTTTGTTTTCGGTGCCTGGTTAAAACTGTTTATTTTAAAATAGAATAATTGCAATGGATATTGAAAACAGTAATAAGTTATTGAATATAATGTATGTGGTTAACTAAGCGAGAAAACATACATACCCCAGTAGCCAAAATGGTTGGGCCAACGTAGGCATTTTGTTAACAAGTATAGTTGGCCAACCGTAAGATTTGGCACAGCTGTCAACGATTTCCCAACCAACCATTTCCCAACGTTGGTCTAACAAAGATTTCCCACTATCAACCAACACAGAAAACAAATTGCCAACATTCACCCAACATCCAATCAACAATTTCCCAATGTTGGCCCAACAAAGATTTCCCACTATCAACCAAACCAAAAAACGAATTGCCAACAGTCACCCAACGTCCCACCAATTTCCCAACGTTGGTTCAACAAAAATCTCCCAGTATTAACTAACACAGAAAACTCATTGCCAACAGTCACCTATTGTCCAACCAACCATTTTCCATACTCGCCAACAATGACTTTTTAAAAACTAAGGTTTAAATTAATTAATATCATAGTCAAATAAAACAACATATATTTTGAATAAAACATTTATTACAATGTAGTTTTTTTTTATAATGGGTAAATGTGTATGTGAAATATGTAGGAGGTATCAAAATTGAAGTAATACAGGTCTATATAAAAATATAAATTTCATAAAGCATGCTTTATTCTTACAAAAATGTATATTAGTTCACTCCATCATCACACTCAGAAGCAACATCACTAATCACTTTCATTAGCAACATCACTAATCACTTTCATTTTCAGCCCTTTTCAATTTTTGTCTGGTTTTTAGAATGTCATTCTGAAACAGAAAAATAATATACAATAGACCTAATTTATAATTTGATTGCCATATTTTACTAATCTGTTTCATAAAATATGTGCCGAACACTATACAGCTTCCAGGGTTCATCTGGAACATGACCTTCAGTGAGGGATTTATTAAACACGCTAGACAATTTGGAGGGTGACCAGAATGATTCTTTTTTACGAGGTGTTAACCATTCCTTCCTAATAAGGCTGACTCCTCCATCACTAGAAACATCAAATTCCATCACAACCTATGACATTGCGAACTGTGTAACAGACCTTGACAATTAACAACTAGCATCAAATCCTTTTGTTAAACATTAAGTAATAAAATGCGGAATTGGACATGGCCAAGGATGTTAGTAAAATCAATAACTAAAATTACAAAACACGGGTTAGGGAACGGGAACTTGACATACCCTGGAGGTGCTATGTGTTTTTCTTTACGTTATAAACCATAATTCTCATAATTTATTAATCTCTTGGTTATTTTAATTTGTTAACACAATACTTCAATTAATTAAGATGAAAAAATAGATTTATAATTGATAAGAAAAAGACAGATTGTTGTGTCCCCAAGGTAAACATCGTCTATAAGTATAACGTGTACTAATAACATAACCTACAAATCTTTGCAATCATAGTTGCATCACATCTTAATTTAGATATCAAAAACTTGCAATTACTTACCAGATATGAAAAACTGCTACAGTTACACTTACCCAGAATACAGCAAAATTATTGAGTATACTAAAGTAATCCACACAAGTTTGTTTCGGAGATAAAACACAACAAACGAACATCAGTACAACAGAATGACCGACAATGACCGACCGATAATGATGTGAATGTAAATCATCTAAATCATGCGGTTGAGTTGTCTGCGCGGTAAAGCAGTGAGCATATTGGCATCATTTTCTAATACATACTATTCAATGACATTTGTATATTTTTGTTTTGCATGTGTCGTATAGACCAAGATTATTTATAATTTATAAATAATAAAATATAAATGCGTTAATAAATTAATGTTTTTACTCCACCATCGAATCTCAAATAATTCAAATAAAAAGTTCAAATTTTATTATATACTTAAACAATTTTCATTGTTATATTATTAATAAAATTAATTAATTAGTCGACAATGAAAAGTACTCGCTGAAAATACCGAATTTAATAACGTTTTGCCAACGTTGGACCAACAATGAAAACTACTCATTGAAATTACCGAATCTGACAACCTTTTGCTAACTTTGGGCCAACAACAATAAATACTCGCTGAAAACACCAAATATTGGGCAACCTTCTGCCAACGTTGGGCCAACAATAAAAATACTCGCCATAAATAACAGAATTCAACAACCTTTTGGCAACATTGATGAATGAAAGTGGTTGGCAAAGACTACAATATACCAACCTTCCCCCAACGTTGGCCCAACTGATAGTTTTTGTTGGCAAAGTAACCCACGGTTTCCCAACCATTCCCACAAATTACCTACGTTGGGCCATTCCTTTAAATCAAATGTCAAAATCAATTTATTTCATTCGTTAGTTATGATTAATATTTCATTCTGTTGTTTAATTTTCTAATATTCTTTTGGAAATATAATAAATTCTAAGAGGCAAATCTTTTCATAACAAAGAAAATATGAAATATAAATCTTTAATATATAAAATAAGAAAGTACATTTTTATTCAATCAAAAAAAATATTAAGGCTCATTATGCAAGGTGAATTACTAGCAGCTAGTTAAATAACTGTTTGCTGTACTTATAAACATTTTTGGACTTAAATTAAATTATCTAATCAAATTATTTTTTAAAAAAAGCATACTTGATCAATCTGAATAAAATATAAAGAATAAAATGTTTGAGAAAAATGCAACTGAAGGTGCAAAATGTTATTAATTGCACAAAATTTAAAATAAATTAATCTACACTGTCTATATCTATTTTAAAATAAATATAATAACATATAACTGCTTTCATTTGATAATTACCAGAGTTGATATTTAGCCTTCAACTGCATTTATATTCTATTACCAACTGTATCCTCTACTTATAGATGAGTGACATTGATTACAACATAATTTTATTCTAGTCCTTCTTACTACTTTAAAGGAATAGGTACAGTCAACACATAAAGTAATGTCACAAAATGCTTTATATATTCTAATGTTTAATGTTTGGTTCTGTATTAATTAGTAAGCATATAGTGCACAAAGTGTCATTAATCCAGCATTAAATACTAAAATACATATAATTCATTTTGGGACATTACTTAGAATTGACTGTGCACGACATATAGCAGATTTTAGTTAAGTGATGAATCGAAATATGAACTCTGATAATAATTGAATTGTAAAACAAACAAAAATAGAAGTGCATGCATAATAGTATTGAGAGAGTTTGCTACCAATATCTCGAGAAATAAGATTACAATAATTAGTTAAATGCTGTACAGCTATAGGATGAATTATTGCTAAATACTTATGTTGCAGTGTGTACTTATACTGAAAAAGTAATAAAGTAGACTGCAGAGGAATGGGCAGATTCTAATTCATTGAAACATTGTTTAAAAATGAATAAATAAGAATTTGCTATCTGTAACCAAAACAGTTGCTTATGAATCACTTTGTGTAAAAGATATAAGTCCTAAACATAACATAAATGGGAATATGATTGCACAAAAGATGTAACATTGTAACATATAGGCCTTGTAAACTTTAAAATTGCCATACCATAAAACAAACATTCTTTGACATATCTTTTTGCACAAGCAGGAGAAAAAAGTCTTGTCATTTTGATAGACAAATTTATACTGATAATTTGTACCAGGACCTCAACTAAAGCCCTGGTACACAATGATATTGAATATGAAATAAATCGTTGCTATTGCTGTACAAACTACATATTTTAGTGTTTTTCTTTTTTATGATGTGTCTTGTTGCCTGTTTTGCAATTATCATTAACGAAGCATTTTTGCTTTGCATTGCTAATGATATCATATTAAATTAGATGTTCAGTAATTCTTTATTCATTGTAAACTGCTACAACATGAATTTCATAAATGTATGTAATATTATCATAACCAAATTGCTTTAAATAATTTCAATTATTCATCTGTTATAGACAACTTGCCAGAACAATTGTTACAAAATGCTAAAAGCTAATCTGGATTGGCAGTATTTTCATAAATTGCTTTTATATATGTATGTGCATATGCCTCCAGTATAGTAAGAAACAAATGAAATGAAGGCAATTTTTTGAAGTCAAATAATGTTATTGCTAATACACTGAAATGAGCCATTTTCTGTATACAGTGAAACCTCTTTATAACAAATAGTGTCTGTGCTTGAAAAAATGTCCATAATACAGAGATGTCTGCTATGAAGAGGTAAGAACTCATGAATTGATTACAATGTTTTGGGACTTAGAAAATTGTCTGCTATGTAGATGTGTCCTTTAAAAGAAGTTTCACTGTATCCACCTTCCATACTTTATAATTAACACTTGCTCCAAAATTCTTAATTTGTGATTGAATAGTTCTTGGAGCCAGTCTCTTAGCTTCTTTCTGAACATCTCTTTTTGAGCTTTGGTTAATTATTTCTTATATTTATAAATTTGTTGTTTCATGCACAAGAATAATAGTATACATAAAGTAGAGTACTTTGCATTAACTTCTTAGGTGAAATAAATTCAATTTTGTTAACTACTGCAGAAAGCTTTTAGAGGTGTGAGGAAGGTTTTGGGACATCTGATCTACCTTTAGTTTTATATTGCTTTTAAATGAGATTTTCATTGGTAATACTTATGGTTACTGGGAAATACCAGATTTAGTCACAAGTTATTTAATTGTTGATAAGATTTTTTGAAATAGTGTGTTTTTGACTTCAAACTGCTTAATTGTAATAGAACATCTTTCTATCAAAAGGACAAAATGACATCTCACAATACTTATATCAAACAAGCATGTACCTGCAGTTATACCATGAGATTTGTTTCCACTTCATTTGTGTCTTACTGTAAAACCATTAGTTTTTCAATGAAATCATTCAAAGAATAACCAAGTTATTTTACAGACATGGCTCCACCAAGGCCTCCTTTACCATATGATGAAGGTGCTCCACTTCGTCCACCTCCACCTGAAACTGATGATGAAGATGATGTGTTTAAACATGCTCCAAGTTCTAGTCAGCCTATTATGGTAAAATTTACATTTATGTAGTTTAAGTTTAGATTTAACACATTATGACAAAAATATTGAAAAGTAAAACAAAGAGATTTTTACAATAAATGAATTTATAGGTAGCTGCACATAATTTACATAGGGAAGTACGTCAGTGGTCTGCAAAGGACAATGAACTTATTGCAGCAGCACGTAAAATGGCTCTATTGATGGCAAGACTTTCTGAACTTGTACACAATGATGATAAAGGTTAATCTAATTAATTTGATCTTGATTACAATGGACTTTGAATTCTTAAACTTTTAGGTAGTAAACGTGAGTTGATTGCAACAGCAAAAGCAATAGCAGAAGCAAGTGCAGATGTAACTAGAATTGCAAAACAATTGGCCAGAGAATGTACAGACAAAAGAATTAGAACTAATCTTCTCCAAGTTTGTGAACGCATTCCGACTATTGCAACTCAGTTGAAGATATTAAGTACAGTTAAAGCAACAATGTTAGGAGCACAAGGTAAGAGTTTTATTTGAGTTTCAAATCACAGCTGTAAATTTGCTATATTTGTTAAAACGCTTACAAAAAGGTGCACCAGGAAAACCAAAAAAAGGTAAGATTTTCTCATTCTAGAATTATAAAATCTGAAAGAGAAAATAACTCCTTTTTATTTAATTGTTCTTTTTCTGTTTTACACCTTTCTTTATTTCCTGTTCCTCTCAGTATTCTTCCTAGATTTGACTGGCAATAGTGGTCAGTGTTAGCATCTAACATTCAACTTCGGTTAATAGTTAACTATCTGTATAATCATTTAAATATGCATTAGTAGGTACTTAAAAGGAAATTAGATTTCACATTTTCAGTCTTTTAAGTAGAGAGAAATTATAGAAATTATATTACAAAAAAAGTCAAAGGTATGTCCAGCTTGAACTTGAATTTTTATGACACAACTTACAAGAAAAAGGTACCCATTTAACAGCAAAGCCAAAATAAAAATCTTGAACCTAAAATGAGACATCAACAGGCCTGTATTTGGGTATGTATCTCATAATTGTTTGGAGATTATTTTATCGTAATACTTAATCATGAAATTCTCCTAAAAATATTATTGTTTTCATGATTTTTGTGATTGCAATTTTAGTTTTTAATTTTATTATTGTAAAAACAAATATAAATTAACAATAAAGAAAATCTTGGGACAATTCTCGATTTAACAAGTGCTGCATAATTTACAGTACTAGGTAAGTATAGTCTATCCCAACCAGAATGGAACCAAAAGTCAGGAATCTAAAGCCTCCCAAAGTCACTTCTAAAATGTCGAACCCAGAACTTGGGAGATACACATATGAAAATACTGTGTAGAATGATCTTGCACATTTAAATGCGGAGGACACCATTTAATTCACGATTGCAAGAAGGCAGGAACAATATTTTTCAAATATTTTTGCCTTACTAAAAATTGACTAATTTTATGCTTACATTGCACATTTTTGCACATTTAGATTTAGATGATACTAAATTTGTTGTGAAATTGTTAACAAATGTGACGGATATTGTTTAAACAAAGCATACCCGAAAAGTGCAGCATAAATTTCAGCATCATATCGTTTTCAAAACCATTGCAAATTGATGTATACTTTTCTTGCATGAAATGGAGAAATCTTTGATGAAAGAGTTATTTTTATTGCTTTGGTATTATAAAAGATACAACCATTTTTGTATCGTGCTGTGTGTTTTGAGTTAGCCTAGTAATTTTAACAAAAACTGTGGGTAAACCTTAAGAAAATAATAAGGTAAAGCTGGAAATTTGGTCACACATAGTATTTGTTGTGCCAAATAATATACTAAAAGTTGTGATATCTCGGATATGATGTTATCATTGTTTTCCTGCAAAAAATGTTAACGTTGCCTTTTTCAGTGATTTAGGCTATTTTGGTTGATTAAAAAAAAAAACTTTATCAAATTCCAATTTTTCTATAGTTCAAGAAAAGGCACTGAATGACACTTAAAGAAATTTCTAAAATACTTAGGTACGTACCATATCTCAGCAGTGTCAGTTCTTAATGTTCTGCAAATTTGGTAAAGGGGACTATTCATCATGACAAACAGCATATTGAAAAGTCGTGTTGTCTCAGATGTCCTGCATTATGGCTTTATCCCAGCAAATAGTCCTTCAGGCATCAATTTCAGAAAGAGGATAAAGTTGTAATTACTCGTTATCAGCCAATTTCAATCCGGTTGGCGTCAAATTGTCGAAACTTACTTAAATAGTCATTATATAATAATTTTGATGGGTCTACAACTCTAGAAGGTTTCCACAATGGCAGTGTTGTCTATCTTTTAAAATATTTATGCAATATTTCCATTGTTTTAAATAAATAGATCTTTATTTTATGATACACAGACATACTACGTTATATGCTACATACAGTACATAGACTGGGGTGGATTCAGCAGTGCTGGTCTTCTATCCTCCCCCTTGAAACGAACGAGTGATGAATTTGATATACAGTGTGTCCAAGATAAGGGTGCACAGCATGGGGATCTTGGAAACAGTAAGAGATACAGCATCGGTTAAATGGGATGAAAGTTGGCTATTTATAGGACTTTTTTGTTGGCATTTGCAAAATCTAGATATCTTGGATAGTTTCAGAGATATTTAAAAACAGTAGATTTCTCCATTCTTCTTTATTATCTTTCTTTCCTTTATTTAAAGAGATATCGGAAAACTAAAACCACTTTTCCATTACCACTTTTTCTATGAGTTGGCGTTAATTCAATGAGTGCCATCGACATTTACAAGTTGTAGGTTATGTTTTTGAATTTCAATTCACACATAACCAAAGTGGTAACTATTCCAAAATCAAGATGGATTTACAGACAACCACTATGCAATCAAATCCATGACTGTTAAATATTAGCGGTAGTTGGTAGTCAACATACAGAATAATATACCTGTACCTACTTTAATCACAAAAAACGTCAAATTTGTCGAAATTTAAATTTCAGCCCTTTTTGCATATTATGATTCAAATAATATTGAACAAAGCATATGAATAACACCCCCTACAGGAAATTACTGAAAATACTAATAACCTGACTTAAAGAAAAACTAGATTAAAAAAAAAACTAATAACCCGAAGTTGTCATTGCTGTGTGTTTCTCATTCAAATAAATTCTAATCAACTTGTTTATTGCATTTAGGTTCAGAAGAAGATCGTGAAGCAACCGAGATGTTAGAAGGAAATGCACAGAATTTGATGCAAAGTGTTAAAGAAACAGTGAGAGCAGCTGAAGGAGCTAGCATTAAGATTCACTCACAGTCTCATGGTCGTCTACGTTGGGTTAGACGCTTACCCTGGTACCATTACAATTAGATCTCAGTTATTAGATTTGTGTTCAATGTTTTAGTAAGAGTATTAGTTACTTGTGGATTTTGCAACATTTTTTAAATGTTTATTAATTTTAGTAATTCCTCAAGTAACTAAAAGAAAGTGCAAATCCAGGCAAAACTATTAACATTGTGTTTGTACCCAATATCTTTTTTTTCAAATAATTTTTATTAACAAGTAACAAACAGTAACTTATTGATTATTTGATGTACAAAGTAAAAACACTTGTATGGCTTAGCCATATAAATATAATATATAAACAAATTATATAGGCTTTAACTTAGAAACTTGCCTAAAAGTAATAAAAATATTATGCCTGAAAAATAGATATTTTTCTACGCTTGTAGTTTGTAAGATGTGCAATAGTGCCAAATAATGTCCATGTTATATATTTTTGTTATGTTAATGCAGTTTTCTATTTTGCAATTATTCTTTCTGTTTATTATACTAGGTTATAACATGTACTGATATAACATTTTTATTTTATGCTTTTTCCATTACCTGTGTCAATTGTAAACAAATCATCCAATCATGTAGTAACCAATTTTTTTATAATTTTTTTTTTTAATGAATATTAACTATGTTATTTTATGGATTGAATTTATGTAATAATAATAATTTATTGACAGCGAGTAGTGTTAATTGAGTTTTCCCCTTATCCTTCAGTATATCCATCCACTTTTGTCACAGACAGACTTGTTGATGGCAGAGACCATGAGTAATTAATTGTACATAGAATAGATGGTGTGGTTAACAGTAACCTTAGCCCTAACTCAAATTAAGTAGAAGAAAATTGACATTAATAATAATCATCAATCAACAAAAATAGTTATCAGAGGTACCTTGCTGAATGCAGTAAATGTTGTCAACCTTATACTGCCATTTTGCCAGTAACCTATGCTGCAATCTACTCTATCAGTTCATCAACATGAAATCCTTACAAAAAACTATAGAATCTTCATAAGTTTGGTTTTCAAATATAGATATAATATCTTCAGCTTTTGCCGAACCTACTGATTTATTGAAGCACCAAAACTACCGATGCTGTGTTGACAACAGGTTAGACAAAAAGTAAAAAGATCTACTTCTGAAAAAAAAGAAATTCAAGACAAAAGATAGGAAGTATCCAAATTTAAGAAAAAAGGAATGGTTCCTCAAGTCTTACTTCTTGTATTCTTCAAAGGTTCATTAGTCTCAAATCCACTGTCATTAATTCCCTTATAGCAAAATGTTTGCTACAGAATTATTTAACAGGTGTTTTCAATTGTGTATCATGTGGATTATATAAGTAAATACGTATCTTTAGTACTAACATCTCTAACAATTGTTGTTTAAGGCATAGTTTTTCTGTTTTTACTTACCAGCTTGATATTTCATATGTTACTAAAACTGTGTTTCTACTCTTCCTTAAATCTATTAATTGGGGGGGGGGGGTCCAGTGGCCTCTAGCAGGAGCCCGAACCCACCCTAACTACCCACTGGCGTTGCTACTGGAATTAAAACAGGCAACGAAGCAAAGAATGCCATAATTATAGCTTATTTTTACCAATCAGCAACCTGCGTTAGCATTCTTAATGACGACAAATTATCAGCTTGGCAACGTATAGCGTATAAGACAACCGCCCCGCTTAAAGAGGGTGGGACGTGCCCCCAAGATATTTCGAAGGGGGACACGTTACCAGGAAATTTAGAAAATTTTCTAAAAAGATTATTTGACAAGAGCAACAATAACAAACATTTCTTGTAATCGTTTTGTGAGATACATACTTACATAAACAAAAAAGTTATTAGAAAATTAAATACAGTACAACCTCGTTAAGTCGGATCAACTGGGATCGGAGCCGATCCGACATATCGAAAATCCGAGTTGAACGGAGAATGTGGAAAAAACAATACAAGATAACGCACTTACAAGAGTTTTCTTTATATTGAACAAAAAAACACCTTTGAAATATTTACACATCACTTTTATCATACAATAAACACATGTGCACAGTAGAGTTTACTTGCTAACAAAGAAGCTCCATTGCGTCAGTTTGGTGTCATATTCTTTTATAAGTTCCTAAATCGGTCCGGGTTACCCCGAGATCCGAGCAGTGCTGTGCGTTGACACGTCAACAATGATTGTTGTCATTTTCGTGTCAACAATTGATTTTTCACGTCAAAAATGTCAACAATGTCGATAATGTGTCAACAATGTGTCAACTTTGCAAATAAAGTAGGATTCTGCACATTTTTCGTTAAACCTAACCTGTAAACACAGGTGCTAAAATAAGCTAAAATGTCTAATAAGATGTTCAAGACAATTCAAGAATCAAAATGGCCGAAAGGCCAAGAATAAGAATTTTGATGAATTGAGTTTTCAGTTATAAAAGACTGTGACAGTAACTGAAGATGGAAAAGAAAAACCAAAATATTATTTAAATAAAATGGCATTAAAAAACTAAATCCGTTGTATTTATTCTTATTTCCATGGAATCAGTAAAATTTACAAGTATATTTACTCATAGGCCCATACTAAGATTTTTAGTTCGGATATGTGGGGGCACAGTTTATACCTTACAGAATCAGTTAGA
>VTPC01090587.1:1427493-1446893 GCA_011009095.1 Ignelater luminosus
GGTTGGATTGCTTATATCTTATTAGTCTCCTGCTACTGTTTATTAAAAGGTGAAGTTCCAGTTAACTGTATTCATTAGTTGGGTACTGGATTTCCAACATAGACAAAATTGTCACAAGGTCTAACAATAGGAAAATAATCAGATAAAGCAAAAAGTCTTAATAATTGTTATTTTAGCATTTGAGACATTTCAAAGTTTATAAAATTATAATAATAAAAACACCATTTCACTTATAACACCAAATTTATTAACCTGCCACGTTTGGATATTAACATATCATTTTCAAAAACGTAAATAAACATAAACAAGTTGTAATAGTGACCAGCTAACTTGGTTCAAGGTTCAACCAGAAATTACAATTTTTATTCTTCATCCAACATTAGTAGTAATGGCGATTTTAATTAGATCAATTTGCTCATTCATCATAGGTACCTTGTGTTTGTAAATTTTGAACTCTTCTAAAACATCTAGTTTGTGTTTATTATTGCAAAAATTTAAAAATGTATTGTGGTTGTTTGTGGTCATAGAATGATCGTTTTCCATTAGATGTCTGGCATGATTGGACTTTTCTGTTTGTAACAGCGCATGTGTTCTTTGTATTTAACATCAGGATTTCTAAGTGTTTGGCCAATACACACCGTTACAAAACGAGCAGTTTAATTTTTAAATTCTCAATTTTATGATATTGTGTATATTGTGTCTTCAGCATTCCATAGAGTTCTTAACATGTTTAGGGCTGTTTTGAATGTTACTTTGTGTTGGTCTGTTTTGTTTAAAACCCTAGCAATCCTTTTTGAAGGTTTTGCAAAGTATGGTACGGATGGATAAGTATTTAATTTGTAATCTTTGTTTTGCCCTGTTTTGTATAGAAATATACTAGTAGGCGTTTTTGTTTTTTCGGAAGTGTAACTTGTACAACTTATGTCTTTTTAAGATTTTCAAAACCACAAGCGTTTTATATTTCTTGTGGATTTAAAAGGTAAGTCGAATATTGTCTTTTTACCGTTAGATCTAATTAGTACTGATATTCTTAACCATATGTATCAACATCTAATAAGTTATTCTTTAAAATTGTTTGTAATTAATTCTTGATCCTAAACTTTAGTAACACCATATTTCAAATGGCGCTTATGAAATGCGTTTTACGCTAAACGGAGAACAGCGGGAAGTGGGATAGACTAAGGACTATATAAAGTAACCCAACTCTTCAAAATTTCTTTGTTCTTTTCAAACGCCGACCAATGACCTTAAAGTAAGAGATGAAGGGTAATACCGATATTTCGAACAGATGTCGCTACGCTGGTGTCAGTGGCGTGGGTAGATTTATTTATGAATTACTAGAAAGGCTACAATTGCATTTTCTGTTATTAAATTTTATTTTACCAAATTTATAATTGCACTGTATTAAATTAAAGAAGAGGATGTAAATCATGCACAAATATCCAAAGAAATCAAATTTATCACAATATATTTTAGATACATTATTGTTCTTGTACTTACCCAAATATCTATCTTCAATGGTTACATTTAAATAAATCAGTAAATAAATTGATTGTTTTCATATTTATTACTTAAGCCCAATTCACACTATGCGTGCCACGTGCTCGCTCAAGTGCCTCACGCATGCAACTATTGCGTGCGTTTCTTCTTCATTTCGTTGAAGCCCGCGGGAAAAAGCATGGACCTATTCACAATGCGCGTGCTGCTAGCTTTTTTAGGGTTTTATGGTTTAATAAGGTTTTAATATGTTGGCAATATTTAGCAGAATCAAAATAAACGTCACATGCGTTCTTTTATTTTGAAAAAGGCGCGATCTTGTGAATCATTTATAGGTTATCGAAGCTCCGTTATGATTTACAAATTTGGTAGTTATTGGAGTTGGCTTTTGTAGGTTTTTGTGTGTTGTGCTTATGTGCTGTCGTGTTTGTAGCTTTGATTGAACTTTCTCTTAAATTAGTCATTATTTTTAAGTGGACTTTATATTGTAAATTTGTTTTTGTGATTATAAATTTTTTTAGTATGAGGTTAGCCTTTTGAGTTATTATTATTTATGAATTGCACTAACTCTCTCTTTGTTCACTGCCGTATATATTAATCGTTAATCCGCAAAACTAATATAAATACACTTTTAGATACTGTTGTGTCTTTATACCACAAAATAAGTCGAATTGAATATCATTTTATTCACAACAATGTACATCTATGTCACAGTTAAGAAACAAAAGCATTATACATGCGTAATTAAGGGCAAGGTTACATGTCGAATGAATCATTATTACGCATCAGCGGTAGTGTATACATTTTTACTGACGGTACATTTTAAATATGAATACAACAGATACGTTCGTTTATGTAGTTCTTAAAACTCGGAGTGCTTCGCTTGTAAAAGCCGTTCGTTTTTTGCGATCGAGTTAACAGAGCGCGCTATTGTAGCGTTCGTTTTTTACAGTACGGAGTGAAAGGTACAAACTGTCAATGCACCGACTGAAAAGGTTGTGCGTTAGGAGTTTATGGAAGCACAAGCGGAGTTGCCAAATTTTTAAACATCCAACACAATTTTTCCCTCATTTTCTTTTAATGTTGTTTAATTTCTTTACAATAATTTTGAAAATTCCATACACCCTAATTTATTTGAGTAATAAGTTTGTAGACAAATGTGAGAAAAACATGTATAAATTAATATGCCGACAAATTTTACTTTAATTTGGCAACCTTGCCCAGAAGAAACAGAAGACAAAATGCTTATTATAACCCCAATTCTCAATTGTTACAACTGTGTTAATTAAACAAATATACCTACTTTAGTTTTGTAACAAAGCAATCTAATTGGAATTTAAATTAATTAAGATTATTGTTGAGGTTACTTTATTTGTTTACGTTCTACGACTCCAGATCATGCACCGTTTTGTTTTTTTATTCCGAGAAACTCTGTTTACTCTCTGTACCACGTGATCATTCGCTCTACTCGCAACGCTCCAGCTCCTAAACAGAAAACCGAACGTACCTAATAAAAAGGAAAAAACACTGCTTCTAATCCACGACATACGACGGAAATTGTAAAAATTTTAAATACATCCTTTGATTTTGTCGGTTACGCCCACATTAGTCATGTTGAGGGTATCAGATTTAGTTGCGCCATTTCTGCCTTAAAGTTTATATACGTATGAGGCATATTATGCTCTAGTTGCTATTAAGATCTCGGTGTGTAAACTCTCCTTTTATAATATGATATATATCACATGACAACATATTTTTAAGAACTATAACGTTTATTGAATATATCTTAGGTACAGTATTTTAAATTTCTATACAATCAGTTAAAAACTACAAATACTAAAACAGCAAGAGCCCTAATTTAATTTACTTACACTTGTTTCAATATAATACTTCATACTTTTTTCCACAAAAGACGAGTGTCTTTGTTTCCAGTAATAAAAAATAAAAATAAAACGAATCCCCTCACAGTAGCCGTAATACAGAATACGTACTTAAATACAATGCTACCACCAAAAGCACCAATAATACCAAACAACCATGATATTCCTAGTACGAAAAATAGCAGAATTGCTAATAAAATTTCTAGTTTATAATTACAGGGTTTTTCGGTTCTTTTATACTTTTCACTTTGTGATATAGCATAAAGTATTCTTGCAAATATTATAAGATTGTTTAGCAAAATCAAGATTATAGGTAGTAGAAGCCCGTAGATAAAGTAATTCCCTGTTACATAACAAAATTTATGATCATTGATTGTATAATTTTCTGGAGATATTGATAAGGTTATTACGACTGGTATTGATGGTGTCCCCCATCCAATTAGGAGGTTCTTTACTAAAATTCTAGGATCAGGTTTGTAAAAGACAGTAACAAATCTTTTATATTGCAATGCAGCTATGGCAAACATCCAACAAAATTCAGAAAGTATAGAATAATGAAGAAGCGCTCCTATTGTTTTACATATTAACCCGTCTTCGTCGACAGCATATAAAGAGAATGTTAATATTACTTGTAAAGTTATAGCTAAACAAAAATTAAGAAGAATGATGCTTCTAGTGCGATTTCGCCAACTTCTAAAAATTGCTGCCGTAATAAAAATTGGAATAATTCCTAGTAGGGATAAGGCAGAACCAACACCTGTTATTATTTTTAAAATATCATCGTGGGGGCCTACTTTTGCGTTATTTACTAAAAAGAGACCAAAGTGTGTCATGTGGTAAAATTCACATATTTCTATAAAATCAGAATAAACATTGCTTGGTCCATTTACTTCCCAGTAACCATGCATGCTAACCATCAGATTATTTATTCCATAATTCCAATGAGAACAATTGTTAGAATTAAACAAACTTGCATTGCTTCTAAATAATATTTTAAGGGGAGAATTAAGAAAACCAGTAAAGCCAGATATGGCGAGACTGACAATTTTTTTTGTTAGTTTGACTGTTTTCATTTGAATTAAACAAGAAGTCGTTATAGAATATTGTAGTGATTAATTTGATTGGAGTCTCGCTGATATTAATTTTTTCTTTTGCGTGTAAAGGTAGAAATACTGCTATTTCTAAATTCTCATCCTTTGTTAGATTATCAATGGAGACGTTTTGAAATAATAAAGAGACTTGGTATTGTTCAAAACTATTTGCTTCGTGATCTTTCTTATGCAAAGTAAAACCAATTATACTTTCATCTGCTATATTAATTATTTCCACTAATAATTTCTGAGAAGTAATGGAGGTTTCATTTTCTCCCTGTAACGTATCATCCAAGACCGATAGAATCTTGTCAGTAGAATTTAACAGTAATTGAGCTTCTCTTAAATCCTTTCTATCAAAATTCATAATATTGTTAACAATTCCAACATAATTTGAATTACTCGTGTCATTTTCTTCGGATGTTTCCAATTTTTCTAAAAGTGTCGCAATTAAATGAATATCTATTACTTGTATATCTGAAGTGTTTTTCGTAATTCTTTCCAAGGCTTCAGTAATATTTTTAGCAGGTACATTATTTTTTGTTAAATTGAAGAGCTCTTCGCTTATTTCAGAATGACTTGTATTAGCATAGCAATTACCTTTTGGTTCTGACCATCTAGCTCCAAATAGAAAATCACCTAAACAGTCTCTTGTTACTGGTAACATGTTATTTTCTTCATCTAAACATAATATGTTACTAGGTATAGCTGTAGATCCTATTCTAGTTTCAGGCCATTCCAAGATTTCTTTATCAATCGATAAAGAAATATTAAACAGGCATATCTCGCTGCTTCGAAGTTCTGACAGTTGTATTTGTGGAATTTGTATTGATTCGATAATCTCTGTTAGCGTTATGTGTTGGTCTGTGGCAGTTTGAAATGTATTGTTGGTAGTTATGTGTATTAATATATCCATATTGCCTTTTTCTTTTAAATAACCTCGCATAGGTCGCAAAGCTAGCAAATGATTCCATGATTCGGTGATATTCTTCTCTATACGTTGGCATATATCTACATAAATTTTGTTAGAAACTGGATCGTATTTCGTATTAAACTTAAAATTCACTTGCAAAGAGAATTCGTGTCCATAATATTCTGTTCTACGTAGTGCTATAATGACGTTACTTTTAACGGGCTTAAATGAAGCATACTGAAAACCTTCACACCAGTAATAACTCGGATGATTGCCATTAAGTAATATATCATGTGTAAGCTGATTATCAGAGACAGAGGGCGCCTTGATATGCGTTTCAAGAATATCTTTGAAACCTTCTGAATGACGATCAGTAAAACAATAAATATCATAAAAAGACGAAGATGTGTAGCCTAAATTACTAATTGCTTTTGGATTGGATATCAACAGTTGAAGAATATTTTTAGACTGAATGTATTGCAGTTGTAAACTAGGCTGTTCGTAATGAAGAGATACTTCACAAAGTGCACAGTTTAACGTTCGATCTTTCAAGAGCACCCAACCGCTTTGTGAATGTTGAGGTTTGAATTGATAAGCACCTTCAGAATATTTACAGTCGTGATTTCTAACCCAGCGGGTATAAGTTACAACTGCTTTTGTTGATAACCATCTATAAACATCTGCAGAATGTTCATCTTTATATAAACCCATCCAACAACTATAATTGTCATTATATCGAACTGCAAGCATTTCACTTTGAAATGGAAGAGGTTCAATTAATTTCTCACAAAATTGTCTTTTATCTGGTGTAGGTTCGATTATTTTCCGACAAAAGCACGTTTGCTGTCTCAAATTATAATTAGCTAAAATGCACGAATGATACCCTTTCATATTACACGCTCGATCAGCAGTGGACAGCTTAAGCGAAGAATATGCATAGACGCAAATTGTGGCATGTCTTTCAGAACATTTTACTCTAAATATAATATTATCTCTAACAACTAAGCAGTCTTTTCCAAATCCATCTTCTAAGTTAGAAACATTTTCTACAATAGGCTTACCATAGTATAATCCATTTTCTAACCATTCGAAATCAGGGAAACCGCTAGACGTATTTTTAAGTACATTCAACCACACGGTTTTTCCAGGTAAGAATTTTGGAATAAGTCTTTTTGCGTATTCATAAGCAAGGGGATGAGGATATGGACAAGTCGGAGGAAACGTTTGTTTTTCTTTACTCCATATGCAGAATTCAACATCTTCCAATTTTGAACTATTAAAACCATCTGGACAAAGAGTAACACGAACTGGTTTATTGTAACAAACAGATTCTCCTGGTTCTATTGAATGTTTTGTTGTAGATAGTGTCGTAGTTGTCGTTGTTGATTTGACCTGCAAAGATGGATACATTTTAGAAACTTTATAAAATAAGAGTAAAAACAGTAATTTAACTGTATGATGTCTCAGGAAAAAGTAAAACGAAATAATAGTATATTATTCAACGAGCACATAATGTAGGCTATTATTTAAGAGCCTTCGGCTCGTGTGTAAATCATCCGAGTAAATAATGCCCACTATGTGCGAGTCGAATACGACGTTTTATCTACGATTCTAACACTTCTGAAGACAATCTGGAGGTGGATTCCCCTGAGGGAGGCGATGTTCAAATTCTTGAATATGTAGAAGTCAATGAAAATAAACAATCTTCACAAAGAGAGTTTTAGACCTGGAATACAAGGATCCTCTGAAGACGATGTCCAAATTTTTTTTCTAACAATAAATAGTTTGAGATTATAACAATTACTATTTTGTTTATATCTATAAATAGGCAACCAACAAAACACCGCCAGTGAATAAAATCCATACAATTCACTAGTGTTTTATGAGTATGGTTATATCCGTATGGTTACGCGTATAACGACTATATTATTGACGAGTCGTAGATAAAATAATTTTATTGTATTTAACGTGGATTTTTTTTATTTTTGAGGCATGGCCTTTGATTGTTCTTTTTTCTTTTGTGGTAAATAAGATAAACACATTCGTATTCATCGTTAAAAAGGTTTATTTAAAACTGGTTTTAGTCTCTAGGTACTGACGTTTCCATGATTATTCTTCACTTTATACCAGCAACTTGAACAGAATAAATCAGTTTCTGTAATTTTTACGAGTTATAATAATTTTTGGAATATTTGACAACTATTTCAAGTGTTTGTAACAATCGAATCGGGATCTTCTGGATGTTACACGGCGGACCAGTTAAACATATATCATTTATCTCTAACCGTCTTATTTGTTACCAAAATGTGAACATGTAAAAGGGAAGTAAAAGCAGTAACAAACGATGCTAGAACTAGACAATTATACTATCCGGGAATGTCTGAAAAATTTTCGATTATAATGAAATGTATTTTAACTAATTGCAGTGTCGCAGCTTGGAGAGTTGAAAGAAATGTTATTTGGGACATTACGTTTTACCGTTGATTGACATATTTACGATAGCTTTGACCAAACAAAACCGCCAGCACACGTATACAAGTGTGTCCCTGCTTCCACGCTGCGAGATGTTCCACTAAAAAGAAGTAGATTTACGCGGAAATCATTAACTCAATAAAACTAGACATATATTCTTTTTTTTAAATGTTTGGTAATAGCGTTTATGTCAATCAACGGTAATAGTATCCTTGAACAAAATTATATACTAGTTATCTTCCGCTGTTTACTCAGAGCACAGTTAGGTCGATCGTTTTTATCTCATATTTTTAGGGATACTGTTTTCGTATCACAACTGTCGTGTTTTTTTTAATACGGACATGTTATGTTTCTTTGTGCTTTTACCGCTGTATGTTTCTGTACAAAAATCTTAAGAGAAATTGCAGTTAGTTAAAATACATTCAACTATAATAAGTAAACAACGAACTCCCTTAAGTACTGGCGACGTCCTTGACTGACCAGCTAGCACTGAGGCACAGAATAAACTAAGGTAGCAGAACAAAAGGTTAGTGGAGACTTATTCAGATGATACTTGTAAGGATAGATCAGTTAACATGACTTATAGTCGAATGTGATAATGCAGTTGGTTCAGTAGCTGGAAACTAGCTGATCCAAAAACTGACAAATTCACATAAAAGTATAACTAATATTGGTCTACATCTTCTAAAATTTCAGTCAAATTTAAGTGTTTTTATGTATGTAGCTAGCCAACCTCCTTGAAACTAGAGTTACATTTAGGAACTCTACTTAAAACTATGTTGTCAACGTACCGTACTTTTCGTAGTTGTGGTTGTAGCAGCTTCTGTAGTAGTAGATGACGATTTTGTCTGAAAATCATTTAATTCCTTAGATGAATTTCCCAAATTATTTGCATAACTTCACATACATAAATTTAGTTGCAAAATGCAGTTGAGCATTGACACTTTGACAGTTTCGTATCCAGCAAAATCGTGTATTAGTTAAAAGGGTTTTTTGAAAGTTTTAACGGTGTGGTGCTTTATGGTTTGTTCTTTTACAAAACTTATTTTTCCATTTTTGTAGTATATTTTGATTATATAGATTTTAATTTTGCTTTTTCTCAATGTCGTGTGTTATCCGTCATTAATAAATCGTTTCGGCATTCTAAACTTCAAAATAAATGTCCCTGATCAGAAAATAAACTCATAGACAACATACTGCATATTTTTAATTATATTAATAAATCCAGCAATATTCTGGTTGGAATACCATTTATGTAACATTATTTTAAAAGGCCGTGAAAAATATTTGATTGGTTTATGTTCTGACAAGTTGTGGAAATAATGCGTTTCCTTCATAAACATTATAAACGATATTTTTGACTAAAATTTGGTTTTGCTCTATTTTTTTTGTTGCTCTATGTGTAATTAAAAACTTTTAATAAAACGATGCCGCGAAATAACCACAGCAAAGAACTAAATGCCGTAAAAGTGGTAACTTTATGGCAAGAAGATTACAGACAGAAAAATATTGCAAGAATTGTTTAATTACATCAATGTGCGGTTTGTCGGATTATAAAATAGTACCAGGAAACTGGAAATTTTAAAAGAAGGGCAGGGCAAGGACGAAGGAGGTGCAGCAGTGCTGTAGATGATCGCTTTGTTCAACTTCAGCCTTTAAGAAATCGTGAGTTTACATTCTCTCGATTAAGAATTGACCTGCAAAACGTAAGAGAGTTACTGTTAGTTCTAAGACAATAAGGCGAAGGTTAAAATAAGTCGGTTTGAATGCCAGAGTACCTGCCGTACTGTCCCGTCTCTTGCAACAATACAAAAGTCAAAGATTAGAATTTGCTAGAGTCCTTGCTAATTGGGCCACGAAAGAATGGAAGAATATTTGTTTTACTGACGAAACAAGAATTCAACTTTGGAAGCCGGACTGAAGAAATATAGAAGAGTCGGAGAGCATTATAACAGTTGCGATTTGGTTAATAATGTAAGCTTTGGAGGTGGTGGAACAATGTTTTGGGATGGAATTAGTTGGGAGTCACGTACAGAGCTTGTGGAGGTTAACGAAGGAATGACGGCTGAACGATACATTGAAGATACCTTACAAGAGCATGTTGTGCCCTATGTTGGAGTTATAGGGTATGAAACATTTGTGCTAATGCACGATAATGCTCGCCCCCACGTATCAGTATAAGTATCTCGATGAGGTTAATATCAGAACATTTGAATGGCCTTCATACCGTCCCGATGTTACCCCGATCGAACATTTATGGGACATGCTGAAAAGAAGGATTCGGCACAGAAATCCGGCTCCTACGACTAGAAATAAACTCAGAATTGCTGCAAGAGAAGAATGGGAATCGATTCCCCAAGAAACAATGCAAAACCTTTTTTTCAGCCTGCCTAGAAGAATAAGGGCAGTCATTCAAGTTCGAGGAGGAAACACGCGTTACTAAAATTCATTTGTTTTAGTATAGCCACATTATTTTTGAAACTGTTCAATTATTAACCATGTGCTATTATTCTTCCAAAGTTTCTTGTTCAATAAATTGAATTGTGGATTTTACATACCAAGACTTTATTTGCAATTTTCTTGACAAACATATTAATTTAAGCTTAAAACAACAATCCAACACACTTTGATCTATATTGCTTCACAAACAGAAGAATAAATCAACAATATAAAAGTATGCAATATCTTTGTCCTTAAGTGTATACAGAGTGATTGTAAATGAGTGAAAATGGTTTGAATTTGGCGCCACACTTAAATTATTTTCATGTTGGCACTACTTGTTTACTTTTTGCAATCTGTCAAATCTGTGTTGTTAACAAACCCTGCGTTCGGTAAGGACTTCTGACAGCTGTTTTTGCTCCAAATTGTCTCTTGTTCTTGTCACTCAAATCTGAGTTTTTATATGAGTGGTAAGAACAAGAGACGATTCCGACTAAAAATAGCTGTCAGATGTACCTTACCGAATGCAGGGACAGTATAATAACAAACAGTACTATATAATCTCAAAAAAGATAGATTATATTATTTGACAGATTGCAAAAAGTGAACAAGTAGTATCAACATGAAAATAATTTAAATGTGGCGCCAAATTTAACTATCCTCACTCATTTACAATCACTCTGTATTCATCAACTAAAAAATTAAAGACAGAATGTAGTTTTTGTGAAAAATATTTTACCAATGGACAAGTTCATATTCAAAGAGTTCATAATATTTATTCAAAATCTCTCAATGAAAACTCGTCAACAATATTAATGAGCGATTCAGATTTAGATCATGACTATAACTATAGAACAAAAGTCAAAATTAGAGAATTTAAAATAACAATTGTTTCACAATATTTGGAAAATACGGGGTGTTCCAAACAAATCGAGGTGCAAATATATTGTAACGAGTCATCCCTCGAACATACTAGAGAAGTATCGAACAGTCTCGCCGTTGCTGGTCGAATGTACCGGAGAGATCTCGCACTGTCCAGAGTTTCCGACCGTCGCGAGCCTTCTAGACTCATCGAGAGGAACGAGGAAACGTATACACTGTGTTCGTTTTAACATTTGCTATAGGAAATTAGTATGGGAATTTAAAGGCGAAAACTGAAAAGTCGACGCGACTTGCTTCCGTGGTTCAATGGTTATTACTGCTTGCTAAACCGCGCGGGCTCTTCGAATGCAAGATCGAACCCCGTTACAAGCAAGACTTTTTTTAAAATTTTATTTGTCATTAATCTTTAATTTAATAAAAATTTAAATAATTTTTTATTATTCTTGTATTCGAAAAACGTACAAGAAATAATAAATTAGAAATGAAACTGATGATGCTTTTTCATACTGCATACAACAAAAACTAATTTTTACAATATTAGTATACAATATTAAGGGTAATATTTTTGGACAGTACGTTAGAATATCTTATCTATCGATTGCAACTATTAATTTCACCGACTTTTATTCGAGAACGAAGTATTTGGCATATTTCAGATTTCCCATACTAATTCCCTATAGCAAATGTTAAAACGAACACGGTGTATAAGCGGTAGCATGAATAGAGCCAGGGTTCTGCAGTAAATAATCGCGTGTAGTTACTAACGAAATAAATGTAATAAGTGATAAATAAATTATTCTGTACATAAAAAAATAAATAATTTAGTGTAAATAAATACTGAAAATAAGTTGTAGTAAATTTAGTTTTTAAATAAATAGTTAGTAATAAATAAATAAACGTTTTATATATTAAAAACACAACAATATTGTAACATATAGTGTGGCTTCAATACATGTTTCTAGAAAGTGACACATATACCATCAGAGCACTCTAGATCGTCAGTCACACGCGCTATTTGATCTACAATCAATTTAAACAAAGTTGTAAGATAATTCAAAATTGTTAAATAAAACTGACAAACCCAATAACATTAGTAATAATTTCGAAAATTTTTTTGCGGGAACGATGAAGGAGATGTTAATATTCACAAAAGAAAATGTCATCAAAATGATAATCATTCCGAATCATCTACAACAACCTTATCACAAACTGATCATTAATAACAAATGCAAATTATGCAACCAATGATTTAAGAGTAACCGTGGCGTCAAGACCCATATAAGAAGGGCATCGCCAGAAAGTTATCGGAAAAACGTATTGAACAAAAACAATCCAGTTGAGGTTAAGAATGTAACTGTCAAGACACCGGTAACATGTGACGAAAAGTCAGAAAACATTAAAACAATGACGTAAATTTTTGGGAAGAAAGGTTTGAGAAATGTCCAATCCGTAGAGGAAATCTAAAAGAAAGAAAGTAATGCGGGGAGCAAAGTATGAATATGATGTAACCCAATATAATTATTATAATTTAAAGAGAAAAACACTACGACAGGTTTTTGAGGAAAAAGTTCGTATACATACATAAAGCTATAAACATTTTAGTAGTGTTTTTGAAAGTAAACACGATAGAATGGGGGCACCTTTATCAAACTAAATTAACTAATACAGAAATAATCCAGTTAAATTATGTTCCGGAAATAACAGTAGAAGAAAGTCTGATTAATAGACCTATCAAAGGTATGTCGTCCAACAACTCTCTAGGACCGGTTAGAGTTATTAAAAGATGTGTAAAAAGTAATAACTACATACGATTTATTTTAAGTAGAATAATAATAATAATGATGAAGAATAATGAAACATGGGAAGTGGTAAAGACTCCAGAGAATACAACTATTCTTGATTCTTCGTCGAGTTAAAGAAGAAATTGCCACCGCAGGTGGCTGCCATTTAGATAATTGAATTTCTCTATGGCTGGGGTGATGAAAAAATGGGCGCGAACGATGTCAGGCACCAAGCAAACCGCACCGCGATGATGTTGTTGAGTGGCGACGGCGTGGTAGGACGCGCGCCGGTTCGTCCAGGATTTCCGACGACCAAGGTTGCCTGTAAGGGGTGCATGCCGAAGGACACCCAGCCAGCCGCCGAAAAGGGGCGACCGTGGGAGTAATCGAGATGTCGCGATACGGTTCCATCCAGAACTGTGTTGGTATGGTGTGGGGTGTGGATGTGATTAGTGTAGTGTGGTGTAGGTGTCTAGGTGTGTAGAGTGTGCCGTGAACTGGTGTGGAGCTGTTCCGGCATTTGCCTTTACCACTAGGGGAAACCACGGAAAATCCTAGTGAGAACAGAGTGGGGCCTCTGCTACCTGCAACAAAGGAAAAAAGGGACAGAATCGTTGTTGATGTGTTTTTTTTTTGGAGGGTTCTTGATTCGAAGTGGGTATTTGCATTTAAAGAGCACGAAGAAGATACACAAAATAGATATAAAGCCCGTTTAGTTGCAAGAGGTTTTGCACAACCTAAAGAATTTGAGTACGATGAAACATACTCACCTGTATCGAAGGTAACCATGTTAAAAGCATTATTAGCTATAGGTAATAAAAGATTATTCTATTTCGAGCAATTAGATGTGAAAAGTGCATTTCTAAATGGAGAATTAGAAGATGAAGTGTATTTAAGATCACCTGAAGGGGATAATATAAAACCTGGTTATGTTTATAAATTAAAGAAAGCTTTATATGGTTTAAAGGAAGCAGCTAAATGTTGGAATAATAGTTTTAATGATTTCATGAAAGAATGTTGTTTTGAAAGATCAGAAAATGATGCATGTTTGTATTGGAAAGGAAAAGGTGATGAGATTGTTTATCTGTTATTATATGTTGATGACATTATCATTGTTAGCAAGAAAGAAGACGCGTTGAAAGAAATTAAAGAAAAGTTAATGACAAGATTTAAAATGAAAGACAAAGGAAAGCTGAAATATTTTTTAGGTCTCGAGATAATTCATAATAGAGAAAATAAAATTATACAGATAAATCAGAAGAAATATGTAGAAAAATTATTGAAAAGATTTAATTTTGAAAATTGTAAATCATCTGATATACCTATCGAACCTAAATTAGTACTAGTACCATGTAAAGATCAAGAACAAATGACAGAAAAATCTTATAGACAATTAATTGGATGTTTAACATATTTAATGGTAAACACTAGCCAGATATATGTTATGCTTTACATTATTTTAGCAAATTCCAAAATAATGCTACAGACGAAATTTGGAAACATCTGACAAGAATTTTGAGATACATAAAAGGTACTGTAAATTATGCTTTAACATTCAAAGCTGATGGTAAACAAGGTGTTTAGAAGCATATGCTGACTCAGACTGGGCGAATGAAGAAGATAGAAAATCAATATCGGGATACATGTATAAATAGAATGGGCAAACAATTTTATGGTCAACGAAGAAGCAACATTGTATAAGTTTATCAACTGCGTAAGCAGAGTTAATAAGTGTTTGTACTTGTATTCAAGACGGATTATGGTTAAAAAAGATTTTTGAGGATTTACAAGTGAATATTGACAGAATAGTGCTTTATGAAGATATCCAAGCTTGTATTTCAATAATCAAGAATCCAGATAACATAAGAAGAACAAAACATATTGATATTAAATACAGATTTGTGTGTGATAAGGTGAAGAGTGGTGAAATAGAAGTGAAATATATAGATAGTAAAAGACAATTAGCAGATATATTTACAAAAGGACTCTCTAAGGTTATATTTAGAAATTTTGTTGCAACATTGAATTTAGAAAATTTCAGTGAAGGGGAGTATTGAGAGCACTGAAATTATATGTAAAAACAATTACATGTAAAAATATTATACGTTAAAAGAATAGAAACAGATGTAAAGTAGATATATCGATAATAATGATGATCAATCGTTTTGTTGTTTTGAATAAAGAAATAATATAATAAAGTGTTGTGTATTGAATAAGAAGTAAAATTTCCACACACATGTACTATTTTTTTATTAGATTCTTTCTTTATAGGCAGACATGCAATACCGTCAGGTGAATTCGTGATGTTTTTGAGTTGCTCCAGCTCTTCGTATTCTTTGTACTAGCGACACTTCCGTCTAGCGGATCTGTAATGCCTTTTCTGGAGCTTTGTAAGTGAGAACCATATGATGAATTCTTCTAGTGAAATCATTTCTCGAAGTGAGGCGGACAATGTTCTTCGCCTTGTATTGCTTTTAATGTAATGCTTGACTTTCTTCTTCATTTTTCTTTAAGTCTCCCTTGTAGACGAATAATGCATTTGATGCTTGTTACTTAATCTGGCTGTCCTTCATTGTTTGTACTTGATTTTCCTGCCCGTTGTTTACTTACCATCGTGGACGCCATTCTACGTCAGGATATTCTTTCTACATGTAGTAGGTAATTCATGTTTTCCACGTCAAGTTACCTATGAAATAAACAATTTCTTTAAATCTTGCTTCAGCAATTTATTGTTACTGAGTTAATTTGATTAATTAAAGAAAGTTCACATTGTAACGTCTTGCTTTTAGTTTTCTATTGTTTTTTATGATTCCATAATGTAAAGAGTGTACAAAAAGTTTAGTAAACATGTCTGTTGTTATGTTATGAACTGTTAAGTGCTGTTGCGTTAATCAACTGTCAAAGTATATGTCTACTTTTAATAGACATATGTTTTCCGTTTCAAGGATGACTCGATTACGGAACGTTTTGGACACTCATTACATACATATTACTGCATGGAGCAGTCCTTATAACTGTAACGCCAAACTCGTGTAAGTATAAGGAGTTACCATAGTACTACACACGTTTGGCATTACATACAGCGTGTACTTTGACAATGAAGAAGGCAGTCGAAGTTTGGAAATAAAATATTACAATATGGATCTTTTAATTAGTCAATTTGAGTCAATAACAATAAATTTCTTAGGCAAACTTTAAAGAAATTGTTTATTTCATAGATAACTTCATGTAGAAAAAATGAATTACTTGTTGCATGCACACAAAATTTAAAATCGTCATATCTCAGAAACGAAACAAAATGGGTCATATGTTAATATCGAGATGTATCATCTTGGTTTATATGAACCTTTTTACTCAAGATGGTCTCGTCTATTACAAGTTTTCGTTTCGCATACATGTCGTGAATTACTCTGAATACAGGGTATTTCAGTTTGAAACAACTTTGGGAGGTAATAGAACATCGGACAATAAGTGCTTTTTGTCACATAAACTTATAAAGTTATAACTGTTTAGTTCTCAAGATGTAAGGCCGGTTGCACAAAAGAAATTAAAACTGTTGTCACATCAATTTTGCAATTAACCAATCAGATGGTCATATTTTTTAAATCTAACCAACTAGATTAAGTAATTGCAAAATTAACTTGATAACAGATTTAATCTCTTCTGCGCAACTGGTCCATAGAGTGTCAAAGTTACACAAAAAATTCTTATTTTTTCAATATCTCCATAATCACATGAGCTATTGACATGGAATTTTGTACATGCTTGCTACTACAAAAGATTTATCTTGCTACCATATCTTAGTATTGCTTTTCTAACCATGAACGGAAATTTAAGAAGGAGCAGTCACGCTTCCAAAAAAAATATGTTACACTACTGGAAAACTAATTAATATTTACGTTTTTGAATTCTACATTTAATTTAGCAAAAAAATCATTGCATCTTTCTTTTCTAGTAGAATTGGATGTTTCAAAATTTCTCAAATTTAGCAGCCAATAGTAACGTCGTACGTTATCTCAAAAACAGGATGTATTTATTCGCATCGTATAGCAATACAGATTTAAGCCTACGTCGCCATATAGCCTTTTGCAAGATACAGTGTGTCAAAGTTTAATTAAAAACAAGAACTTCTCAAAACCCGTATCTTCAAGACGGTGCACTTTAGAACAAAATTCATTCCAAATACTAAAAGTCTTTTCTAAACATATATTTTACTGCAACTCCATTACCTGAAGCAATTTAAAATTCCCGCAATATAATTTTATTCATTATTTTCTTACCGACTTACCGTACTCTCTGTAGTCGTGGCTGTAGTAGCTTCAGCAGTATCAGTCGACGATTCCGTCTGAGAAAGATTGATTATATTAGATAAATTTGTCAAATTATAAGCTAATTTCACCCGAAAACTGAAAAGCTGATTTATTACGCTACAGGTTAAACTACAGATTGTGAAAAGAGCTTTTGCTAACTTACCGTGATTTCCGTAGTTGTGGTTGTAGAAGCTTTTGTAGAAGCAGTTGACGGCTCTCTCTGAAAAACATTTATCTCAGATATACAGACGTTCCTTAAGTAATACGACTATATAACTTTGTACTAGCTTTCACATTTCTAACACAACTCATAGCCATAGCACCGCTTTCTGCTCAGACCTTAATTTTTGGTTTTTTGTTCTTCAATTAAAAAAGGTTAATTTAAAAGAGTTGGGTTACTTATGGGATATTTTTATTTTTCAATTTATCTTGAATCGCTTCCCGCAGGCTCTAGAAGTAGCTAGAGACAGTGACGGCTCGTGGTATTGTGCGGTGGTAGAGCTACGGCTTTGCGGTTCAATGTGGGGGGGGGGATAAAAATTTTAAAGTACAACATTGCAAATTTTTCCCACTTTAGAAATTATGAAAATTTAAATTTTAAAAAGTACGAACTTAAGAAAAAGGAAGTTTGTAATTTTGTATGTTACCTTTCCAGTACACTAAAAACAATGAATATTTACCAACTTACCAAAGTATCCTATTCTATTAACTATTAAAGTTACATTTAAATCAGTCAATTTTAACAACACGAATGTTTAAATTGTACGGTATGTGAAATCCATTCTCCGTTTTTTTTTTATTAGCAAATACGTCAATCACTCTCTTATTAAAATTTTCCATATTATTAAGATAAGCTTTTTCAGCTGATAGCATTCCCAATGCACTGAGCCTTTCTTCCTTCATAGGGTTTCTTAGAAAAGTCTTGATCCTTTTCAGCATGGAGAAACAATGGGCGTTGTCACTAATACTTCCAAAAGGTTTAAGGTTTCTTGAAAAGTACCACCATTCCTTCTTGTGAAATTAGCGATCAAAAGATTGACAGCCCCAGAAACATTTCTCAACTCTTCTCGTTTGTAAAGTACCTGCATTTCAGTCCTCAATCTACGTTTTTCTAAAACAGGATAAACACTAACCACTTCAGAAAGACACTTCTGGAAAGTTCTGGCGATATTCGCGAAATTTTTCCACCTCAAATAAATTTCTAGCTACTAGATGTCCAGTGAAGCTAGATCTTGTTCTTATTTGCTGAATAATAGAGTCGCAAACTTTCAAGGCTTCTGATTTCTTATTTAGATACTGCATGCGTGGCTTTTTTTTGAGGAGGTGTGTCATCTTCCAAAAGTTGGTGTCAATATTTGCAAAAATGTAATCCATTTGATTGCGTATTTTTTGTATTTCATTTTTAAAATCTTGACTGTATCGGTATTTAAAAATTATTTCAACGTGAGGCATTATTTTATGAAAAATTGTCAACCAAGATATAAAATCCTTGTCTCTTAATCTAAGTTTGTAGGCGCCGGCTCGTTCGATTGTAGATTCCGAAGTACTGTTTTCGTCATTTTTCACGTTTCCAGGACGCTTATCAGTTCTTTTCTGTATTAATAAACAGTGTTAACGCCCCGTGAATAAAAACCCCATCTAGTTTGCGACGAAAGTGGTAATCTCTTTTGCACAATTTCATTTTTACACTTTACGTGAAGTTCCAAACCGGGCGTAGCGTAGGTAACACAACGCACCCGCACCACGTATCGATGATGACTGGACTGCAGGAGCCACTTCTAGCTTGGCTCAAGCACTTCGTTAACTCCGAACACCCTCTGTCACCCGCCAGCTCACTGCTGCAGTCAATAACCGCTTAAAACCATTGGAGCCGCGCTTTGACTGGCTCCAAAGTTTCATTCACAAGCGGTGTTCACTTGTTCTCTATATTTACGTTTACAAAATAGCAATTTTTAATTTTTTAATCTATGGTAAAGGTCAGACTTTAAAGGAGACAATTTTAAGGGTTTAAATTATTATTTCAAATTCGAAAATGAAATGTCTCTATGGTGGTGCCATGGCTTCTTCCCTCCTTATAACAGGCCGCCACTGGCTAAAGATACTTATTCGGGTTTACAGTTCTAACGAACATCACG
>VTPC01090588.1:0-45295 GCA_011009095.1 Ignelater luminosus
AAAAAATTAGACGAAATTAAGGAGGCCATATCAACATCAACTACTTCAACACCTGTTAAAGTTTTAACAGGAGATCGCTTAGGTGCTGGCGAACCTAACGAAGGAGTTGGTGATTGTGAATCTACTGATGGTAGTGATGGAGCAGAACGACATAGAAGAATATCTGCAGAACTTGGTAGCTACAAAGGTAGTAATGCCAATTTAAGAGATTCTGATGATAATCTTCCAGAAAATTTGTATCCTGCATCAACGGATAATATTACAACAGGTAAATTAAGTTAACAGACATCATTGAATATAAATAAAAGGATTCCTTCTGACTTTTAGAAAGTGAATTAGAAATAATCCTAATTTCTTGTTCACAATGCCATAACTGCTCAGCATTGCTATATGATGAAGACATCATGTCTAATTGGTCGGCAGAAGATTCAAATTTGAATACTCTTTGTCAGGCTTGTAACAAACTTACAGTTCCTCTTTTAACAATATCAGTTAACCAACATGGAGCAACATCACCCAGCGAATCTTTCAGCGTACCATATCTTAACCCATTGGTTTTAAGAAAAGAACTAGAAAATATTCTTACTCAAGAAGGCGATTTAAGTTTAGCCGAGGCAAAATTTGTCGAAGAGCATCCCATTATTTATTGGAATTTAGTATGGACATTTGAACGCATTAATGTACAAAGTCATTTACCTAATTTATGTCTTAAAAATCGAGTAGACAATCAAAGTGCTGCTAATAAGGCGCAAGATAATAATGCAGAAGATAACAGTGTTAGTGCAAGTGATAGTGGAAAAGAAAGTGAAGATAATACAGAAGATTGCGCAAACTGTATGCAACCAGTTAAGGAAGGTGCCGATCCACTTACACAGGAATTAGCAACTGTTGGTGAGTTTTGACTTTTGTATAAATTTTGTTAGTTTTGCAATGTGCATATGCTCCAGATAAAAGAAAACATGTTTTTGTATATTACCACCAATAGAATATATAGAGTGGATATTTTTGGATTTGGAAGTTGTATACGGGACTTCTACTGGACACTATACAATTTACTGGTTAACAGCTTTTTATTTAAAGATGAAAGGACCTGACCTGAAATAGTAATTGAAGAGCTGAGAATGATATCAGACAAGGCCAATTTTATGATTATGGAAAACAAATTTTTTTATGCTTTTGCTTCTCCATTTCTTAAACTTTCTTAAATGATATTAATTTCTCTGTTATTATTATTGTTTTCTACACTCATAATCTCAATAGAAATGATATTTATTATTTATTTCTTAAAATAATATTTGTCTTGTTCTCCTGTAACATACCAGTTTTGGTCATTGTCTGGTTGATATTTCTAGCCCTTCAATTTATTCTATTTTCTTATTATACAGGATGTTCCTAAATGATTGCAAAATATTTGATGGGGTGATTCCTTGGCTTGACAAAATGCTCTTGTCTAAAGGAGCTTTACCCATCTGGCTGGGTAAAGCTCCTAGAAGGTTAACCTTGAAATGTCATATTTCTTTAATATCTTTAATTTTTTTTATTTTGTAACATAAATTTTCCTGTCATACTGCTCCCATCACCATCTTCAAATAAAAGCAGCTAAAAGAAAAAGAAACAAGAAATATGACATTTTGAGGTTAACTTCTAGAAACTACATATATCTCCCTCAGAGGAGGCACTTTTGGACATATGTTTATAGAAACTTTTTGTCTTGAAATAAGCCAAGGAATCGCTTCTTCAAATAATTCACAATTAATTTAGGAACACCTTATAAATATTCAGTTACTACACAAATTTACTTTTGAAGGGAATAGTTTTATTAGAAAAATTTTTAGTGTGCATGAGCATTTCAATGATTTGTATATTTTCATCCAAGCATCCTCGAAGGATGAATTACGTAAGTTGATTTTAAGAAACAAATATATACGTTGTATAGGATTTTATGGTAAGACAGCTAACAAGAATATTTTATTGTGTAGAACACCTTTCTGCCCAAGTGAGTGTACAGTGTATTTGGGACAATCCAAGATTGCATGGTGAAGGACCGCCTATGTATATACTGTGGCAGCGGCGTGATGCATCTAGTTCTCTTGTTAGTGCGCTGACAGATCAAACTACTATTGGGAGACCGTAAGGATAAACACTAGGATTATATTTTACACATGATTTGCTTACCAAGTTTGTATTTTAGTGTTATGCAAAGCATTCTAGGTAGTGTTCATTGCAATGATCTCTTGGAACCTTTAAAGAGATTAGCTATGGAACGTCAGAAGATTCAAAAAGTGCGAGGGATAGACAGAACGCATTCAATCTATAGGGATATATTATTTTTAGCATGTAAAGCATTAGGAAGATCAAACATTGACTTAAATGCATTTGATAAAGAATATGCCTTGGCATTTTCTCGCCTTCCTGAAAGGAATAGCAAGATGTACAGAGCGCAGGACCGTCCTCTAAGTCTTGGCAGTTCTTACTGCCGGCAATACTTCAAACCTCTATCTTTAGTTTGAATTTCATTGTGCAGCACCAGCAATTAATGCTGTGTGATTTGTTTTATTAAAAGTGATTTTTGTGGCCTTCTTGAGTGAATGTAACGTTTACATTTTTAGTTGGTGCACAGCTAATAGTTTTAACTTTGCGCTAACTGATCACTGTTTCATTTTTTAAAAATATATCCTTATTGTATGTTGTTTACAACTACTGTATATATATATATTTAATAAGTATTAAAGTAATACTATTTTCAAATAAAATCCTCCTTATGTCCACAGTGTTAGTTATTTTGAACCTTGAGTAACATATAATATTGAAATTATGTTTATAAAGAAGGATTTATTTACTTTCTGTATTTAAATTGAACTAATCCATTTACTCTAACTTGTACTTACATTAGTTATTATGTCATGCTTGTAATTTGTATTTGCGTATCTAATACGTTTTGAAAAAACAGAAGTGGTAACTTCTCACATGATTGCATTGTATGTAATTAATCAAAACCCACATACTGGGTAACACAGAAGGCATGTAAAAGCTTGCCATTTATTGATTGTTTTGAATATATTTTTGAAAATTTGGAACTGTATACGAGAGATAGTCAGCTTTATAGAAAATTAAGAGCGTTCGCTAGCTAACTCAGAGGGGTAGAAATTTTTGGGGTGTAAAGGGCGAGGTACTGTTTGGGACAGAAATGGGTGGTTACAAATAAGCCTGTGTGGGGTACAAGAGACGTAAACAACCTCGACGGCATCAGGCCATCGGGGTCAATTTTTGGGCAAGCTTCCGCCAATTCTGCTTGTAATTGCGATTTTATTTTGTATTTAAATATAATTTCATTATTATGATTTGATATAATGTCGATTAGTTATTGTGGAAGTTAATTTTTAAACAAAAAAGGTGATGAGCTGAATAAATAGAAATTTATTATTCCAATAATATTGTGCAGTACAAATAGAAAATGACACATTACCTACTTGGCAAAAGAGAAATATTTCTAAATTACATTATTTACAGGGAAAAAAATTATCCACTTTTAGGATTTTGTCAATAGATTTCAAATTATTTTAGCAACAGTGTCATTCATTTAGTTTTTGTAGTACTTATTTTATAATTTATTATTATTACTTTATTAGTAGGTTGGCCGGTTGAGTGTCGTACACCGTTTGGACTCTGCAGCCAACGACGCAGAAGTAAAATATTAGGCTATGTGAAATAAAAGAAATCCTCGTTCGTTTCCTCGAATTTTGCTTCTAACGAACTTTACAATCAGTTTATATAGATAATACGCATAATCTCGAAATAAATTTAAATTACAAACTCGTGGAAAGCAAAGCTTTTCTTCAAACATTTTAAAAATCATTTTAACGACATTTATTTCATTGCCTTTCCCATTCTTTTGCAAAGGTAGTTCATATTGTTTATATTGAAAAAAATATACAGTGTGTCCGAAAAGTATGGAATATCCTATATATCTCAGTAAATATGAATTTTATAGAAAAATGTTTCCTATAAAAGTTGTTTAGTGTTTAGTTTTACATTACAGGGCAATACCAAATAACTATTTTTTAAAAAAACAAAAGCGCAACGAATAATGCTTCAATTTTTTTAATGGGAAGGTATCCCTTTATTGTACTCATTTGATAGAGAATGTTTTTTTCTTTTCAATGATGTAAAACTTTGATACACTTGCATAAGTAAATTTTGATTAAAACACAAAAAATTGTTTGAATAACGCTTAAAAGTTTATTTATTCATCTGTTACCTTTCCAGATGCGGTCTTTTAAATTTTCAATATCATCTAGTCACATTATGGTCGGTATGATACACTTTTGTTTGTTGCGACAATTGAATGCGTCGTAGAAATGTCAGTTAATAACCGAACTGAAGCGAAAAGTTATTTGTTTAATTAATTTAAGCATTTTGATTAACGTGAGGATAACAAAGTTACAAAAATATGACTTGCTATGGATAAAGCCGCCTGCACTTCAGAAGTTCAACTTCTTGCTAAAGATTACAGACGTTTAAGTGGGTATGATATTCTGTATATTGGAGAAACGAAGAAACTTATTGTACCTACAAGTAAAACAGGAGGTGACATAAAATATTTTGTAAAAGAAGAAGAATTATTTGATGTTCTTCATGAAGCACATTTACAGTGTGGTCATGGCGGACGCATTTGATTGGAGGAAATGCTCAAACGAAAATATCAGAGTATTCCCCGAGATGTTACGTATAATGATGTACA
This sequence comes from Ignelater luminosus, assembly GCA_011009095.1. NCBI lineage: Eukaryota > Metazoa > Arthropoda > Insecta > Coleoptera > Elateridae > Ignelater > Ignelater luminosus. The sequence continues at coordinate 4,742 of VTPC01090588.1, forward strand.
GTCTGCGCATTATTAAATGAGACTCGAACAGCAGCATTTTTCAAAATTGTTTCTTTGCATTTTTCTAAAACATAACACTATTTTACAAAACTCAAACATTGCTCAGTTGTTAATTTCATAGATGTGTTGACTTATCTTTTAACTGAACAATTTTGCAGATTTCTGCCAGGTATGCTGCAGCTCGAATCTCATTTAATAATGCGCAGACTGTACCTAAGTTTGTATAAGCCGTGCCAGAATAAGAGAAATATACCTAAAAAAGGTGTAGTAGTAAAGCCAATGGTGTTTAACAATTTAAACTCACGTGCTCAAGTGGACCTTATTGATCTTCAATTCTCTAAGGACGGTGACTACAAATTTATATTAGTCTACCAAGATCATCTTACAAAATATGTTATTTTACGTGCATTGAAATCTAAAAGCGCTGTGGAAGTGGCTTATACCTTACTCAATATATTTTGTTTGTTGGGTGCTTCTAACATTTTGCAATCTGATAACGACCGGGAGTTTTCCGACCAAATAATTAAGGAATTTTCCGAAATGTAGCCTGGTCTAAAAATGGTCCATGGAAAACCCTAACATTCACAATACCAAGGATCAGTGGAACGTGCGAACCAAGTTGTTGAAAACATTTTGAGAACTTGGATGGAGAAAACCCAGAATAATCATTGGAGCACTTTTTTAACGAAAAGCACATATCGGGTTACAATCAAGTAAACTTCCTTCATCTCTTTTACATAGATTATCATCAGAAGAAGATTTAGAGAAACTGCTAGTAAATCAAAATGAAAATATTGAGGGTCTTAATCATGTTCGATTTTGCTAGCACTTCATCTTCTAAACGTAATCATTTAGTAAGTAATCCTAAACATGGTTCCTTTACGTCACCAGTTGTTTTACAGGAACTTTCTACAGGAAATGAACAAATTACAAAGAAAGTTCCTTGCTTGTAGTGTTTGTTCCATTTGCGAAGACACTTAATGTGTAATGTGTGTTCTTCGTTCATCCACAACAAGTGCCTAGCTACCACTAACGAATGTGACAATAGCGAGAACGTTGTATGCAAAATCTATAGTAATAAACAGTCAATAAACGAGAATCGAGAAAAGGCGCGTTCATGTCTAGAAAACCAGACGAAGAGGATAAAAATGTCAGGCGAGAAAGGCTTTCCACCTATACCAGTTGGCTCATTTGTGTTTATTGCGGTGCCTAAAGTTGATAGAGATAAGATTGACGCCAAAAATATACTTGTAATAGAAATTATCATGGATGTTACTGATGATGAATATTATAAAGTTGGGTGTAAAAGTGGCATTACTGATAGCTTATATTCAAGAAATCAAATGAGTATGTGTAAAGAGAATTTTGTGTCTCAAGAGACGTTCAATATTCCAGTGAGTTTAAGAAAAGCAAGTTCCAACGTGTCCTTAAATGGTGGCCAAGAGTTTTTTAAGTGCTTCTGTAAATGAAAATGTGTTTCAAAGAAATGTATGGTAAATGCAAAAACAATAATGTACTCTGTAATTCAAAATGCCATGCTTCATTACGGCGTAGTATAAATAATAAAAAAAAAATCAGTGCAAAAACTAAAGGTCCTTATTGGTTTAAAGTTTGAACTTGAATTTTTAAATCAATGAAACGTCTAGTTTTTGCACTGAACATGCGATGTAGAGTTAAAGTTGTTTACTTTTTAGAAGAATGAGGTTTCCGTTTGTTGTAGTTAGTCATAAAATATTTATGTAGGTACCTATATGACTGTATATTTTAATAGTAAATTAATAAGATACTAAACGTTTGTGAGTTAAAAATGTCTATTGTCTAAACATCTCAGACATTTTTGGTATTGTCTGGTCAATTTGCAACTTGTCTGTACTTCGTGTTTTGTCTGTAACAGATACACCACTTGTAGGATAAAATAGCACTGACTCCAAGCGTTGATTGACATATTGCGCTCGAAGATGTAACATGTGTAACACATTTAGGGTAAACTCCGCCTATAAGCATTTCTTAACAGTGGTGCATTCACCCTTAGCGAGATGTCACCACAATACAAGAATAAAATAGTCTAATTTGTGTGTTTGTTGTGCTTTCATAATTCAGTAATCCCAATTATAAATTATTTCAGATTTTATAGATAAAGGTCCAATATGTCTTCGTACCGGATAATATTTTAATTGGAATCTCAGGAGTGTGTAAATAAATGATGAAAGTCGTCAAACTTTCACAATCTTTTTCTCAGAATATATAAGAGTACGGAAAAATTCATTGAGTACAAAACAAGTTTAGTCCCTTTACTATGCTGATGCAAAAAATCTCTTGCATATATTCATTAATAACCGATTTATGCGTGCACATAGAAAGCTCTGTAACGGGAGGGTAGCGCACGCACTTAAGGTAAGTAAGCCATTAAAACAAAGGAATACTCGTTGACAATCCCAATAACAGATTATCTTTAGCAAAGTACAATTATTGACCATAACTTCTTCATTTTGTTCAGAATTCGATTAGAGTCTTGGAAATTTTAAATGGCAGCTTGCCTTTTGACCTCGAACAATCTAACAGTTGTAACTGAAAGATAAAATTCTTGTTGAGTGTTAAGCACTATTTCTGGTATTTAAGTTGATTTTTGTAATGAATTCAGTCATTTAGTTCTTCAAAAGTTCAAGGTTTGGCATCATAGACTTTAATTAGCCTTTTTAAAATGCTGTCGCTTTGTCAAAATTCATCTGGAGGACACAAACTGAATTTTTACTATTGTGAAGGTAGTTGATTTTATTTACTTCAGACTTATAAAATACATAAGAATGCAGCATTAACACCAACACAGATGCATGTAGAGCATTTAAAATCGGTTTAAAATTAGCCCTTTTAAAATACTGTCTGTTGGCTATCAAATTGATCTGCTCGAGGAAAACAAACTGAATTTTGTGTAATTTGTGTTGATTTTAATGCTGTATGTTACTCGAAAGATAAATAATATCATGTTACCAGCACCACATAGGTAAAATGCATGTAAAACACTTAAAATCAGCTTAAAATAGTAGGTTGTGTGTCCTCCAACAGTAACACAAGTCGCATGTTCTAAAAAAAGCTAATTTTCAGATAATCTTGCAAAGAAAACTTGAGAAGCATTAAATTTAGTGATATTAGTGGCCATTTGATGATTTGCGACAATTTAATTCTAGTATTTGCAGTACTTATTAATTTCATGGCTTGAGTATATTTTTCTGTAAACTTGATTTTTTGTGAAGTAAGGTATTTCTCAGGTTAGGTTTTTGCGAGTTTAGAGTCATTTTTTAGCAAATTGTCTGCAAGCATATTTAAATACAGCGCCTGGAGTAATATTAAGACAGGATCAGTACAACCAATAGAAATATGACCACAGGCATGCAGTTATAAACGTAACCTAGAAAATCAAGTTTTGTTGACACTTGCCAGTGTACATAATAGAGTACATCCAACGCATGATTGCTTTGGTGGGTAAACAAAGTAGTTAACTTCACATTCTTATTGTTTTTTACCAACCATAGCTGATTCTAAAACATCAAGTGAACAAACCCTATTTAGGGTTAAGGATTTTCATTGGATATTTAAAATATTCAGTTTTTGGTACAGTAAAGCCTCGTTAAGTTGGATCGACTGCGACCAGAGCCAATCCGACATAACGAAAATCTGAGTTAAATGGAGAATGTGAAAAAAACCCATACAAGACAACATACTTACAAGTTTCCTTTATATTGAACAAAAAAAAACACATTTGAAATATTTACACATCACTTTTATCATACAATAAACACACGTGTACAGTAGAGTTTACTTGCTAACTCTGCTGTCATTACCACCAGTGTTGGTGTGATTCATTAAGTCACCAGCATACACACAAATGCTGTGCAAAACAGTATGATTTTGTGCTCTCAATTAAAGCAATAGCTTTGCCATTCTCTTTTATAAGTTCCTAAATCAGTTTGGGTTACCCAGAGATCCAAGTTAAAGGAGAACGACTTAACGAGCTTCTACTGTAATTGCAAATCAATGACAAAAGCAAAATTGAAGAATCTACAAAAAATGATTGAACACGGAAGACTGGTCTGGGTATTTGTGAGGTTAATCTTTTATGAAATTAGCTACTTTTTAGAACCAAGAGACTGTAATTGTAACTAAGTATTTACATTTTTTGAAAAAATAACGGTAACAGATTCAACAATTTCCTGGCCCAGTTCAGAAGTGCCAGTTGCCACCTTGCCAGCTAGAAATCTTTCAGTAACAACGTTGCAGTTTTTTGGTGGTAAATCCAGCCAAAACGACTCATGTGTTTTTATATATTTCACAGCAAAAGAGTTAAGAGAACTTGCCTTAAGTACTTTAAAAGGTTCTATAGACCTTTTAAGAAAAACAAAGAATTTAGTTAATAATATTCAGGTATTTGGCATGTATATTCAATTTTTGAATTTAGATCCTTTTAGGATTATCATCCTGACTTGTCAACTCCACCAAAACTTTATACAGGGTGTCCCTAAATTGCATTAAAAGCTTCAGGTAGCCGCCTTCCTTAATCAATTGTGATGAGAAAACTTCAAACACGAACTCTCTAACGCAGTTAGTTTCTTCACACGAGCCAAAAAAAGAAACATAAGCTTGGCAACGCTGCTTAGTGCCTAAAAGCGGCTTAACCTTTACAGCTAAAGGTGGCGACGAATCAAACATCTGATCGCAATAAAAAAATTAAATCAGGCTAGCTATTGAAATAATTTAAATCTAAAGTAAACTCATGTAAAAAATCACATTTATGAAAAAAATTTACATTTTTAAAAATTAATTATTTATTTGCAGTTGAAATCTGAATATCAGTGGTACCTGTACGTTTTGTAACAATAAAATGTATTTTAACTTAAATAATGGCACGTGCTTTAAACGTCTTCTTCTAAATCGGGATTTCTGACTGTTCGCGGCCTACCTCTATTTAAATTATGAATTGGCATGGTATTTCCAGATTCTCTAAGCCTTTGGTGTGCATTTCGAATAACGTTATGACTTGGATGGCGTCTATTTGAAAAACGTTCTGCAGAAAGTCTGGCAGCTTCATTGTAATTTTCATTACATTGCCCAAGAAACAAAATCATGTCAGTATACCCATGTATTGCATACTCCATGACAAAACTAAAGAAAAACTAAACTATAAAACTGAAATACTTAAACTAGAATTAATACATACCAGAAAAAACGGGGACTGCAAGTCAGTAAACAGAAACAGAACGGAATAAAAATTTTAACAAAAACAAAAAGTCAACAAACAACGGAAACGTAATAGAAAATAATTAAGGAAAAATTCAACACCAAACAGCAAATGTGCAAGAATAACTCAAATTACAAAATGTATGTCTAACGCCAACTAACCGCAAATGTCAAAATGTAACAGATGAATTATGATGTAAACAATTGTTTAGATTCATCCAAGTAAACAGTGTTTGCGTGGTTGCCACATCTGTTTTTACTAAATCTCTTATTTTTAACACCCTCTCTACAAAGAAAACGTTAATAGTTGCATTCATAGTGGTAATTTTTTCTTCTAATAAGTTCACCTATTGAATGGATAAATGTTCCGTTAGATTTAATTGTCCGATGTTTTGTAATTTAATGTTAAATGTGTTAACTTATTCATCGTCGTACAAGAAAACTAAGCGACTAGGGAAAATTCTGGTTGCAGATTTGAGTTCAGGCCTCGTAAAGGAAGATGTCTACCTGAAGCTTTTAATGCAATTTAGGGGCACCCTGTATCTTCTAGTTCCCTTTAACTCATGCTTTCTATATACAGGGTGAATTTAAAATGGCGCATAATCTGTACACCACGTGAATCTACATTAAAATCTGAATAAAAAAGCTACATACATTTTTTGTCATAAATTCATAGTTTTTAGAATATGATCAATTAAAGGGTTTTAAGCTTACCATTAATGATTTCATAGCAATAACGCAGTATTGCAACATATTTCTAAAGATTCTACAGCAAAGATTTTATTTTAATAAAAAGCAGATTACAGCATACTATTAAGAAATAAAACAAAGATATGACTGAGTGTGTCTTTTTATTACTTCAATTACAAATAATTGTAACTATTTCGTCTTGATTATTAGAAACAAAGAAATTTTAATAAAGATTAAGAACATTAATAATTTTGTTATGAAGAAGTTTTCATCAAAATAATATGGTGTACATATTATGCGCCATTTAAAATGCACCCTCTATATAGCAGTTAAAGCGTATACCCGTTAATTGTATTGCTGCATGCATCCTCTTCCTATTCATCTTATGTTTGCGAAGAGAAACGAAGTAGATGAAAGTACTGTAAAGCGGTTACCTGCTTGCCGAATGTTAACCCCATCAAGGTTTGTAAAATGCATACAAACCCGTTCAGTAGCTAAAAGTAACTGGTTTTTTTTTTAATTTTTAAGGTTTCTCAATTATATATGTTCTTTTAAATCCAGTAATAAATTTATTTCTTATAATTCACTTTTAATTTTCTAACTTCAGTCTTCTGGTGCAGAGTCTCACATATAAAAAAGACAACTTTATACTGACTGTCAAGAATCTAGCAATCACTGTAGCAAATTGATTTATACAAGTCCTAATCACTATATATATTCGGACACTCGCTCATTTAGTGAAAATATCCCAATAACTTTATAGTGCTTATAATGTATTTTATTTTGATTTCACATTTCTTGTAGGTGCATAAGCATATGTCTAAGTTTGACTTACACATTGATTTATATTTTTTATATAAATTATTTGTGTGTAAATAGCAACAGGGTAGAAATTAACTTGGCAACTAAATATATATTTGGACATTAAGCAGTTTGCTGCGGAATAAACAAATGCCTGCCAATTGTTTATGTCACCCGTCACAGAATCGGTTACCCTAAGCGTCGGTGTTTAGTTTATGGTTAATTTGTAGCCCAGAAAAAAAGCACTTGGCTTGGGCGAATGAAAAACAGCTTTGGACACTTGAGAAATGGCGAAATATCACATTTAGTGATGAATCCAAATTTGATATTTCTGTTGGTGACACTCGAAAAGACTAAAAAGGAAGCATTCCATAAAGACTGCCTCAAAAGGACAGTGGAATTTCCACAAGGAATTATGATTTGGGGTTGTATGTCAGCTAAAGGAGTAGGAAATATGGAATTTATAGATGGTGTCGTCAATTCCACGAAATATCAACAGATCTTGGAAAGAAGTTTGCTCCTAATAATAAAAAAGCTGGATTTTGATTGTGAGTTCATATTTTAGCAGGATGGTGCATCCTGTCACACAGCAAAAACTATGAGGCAGTGGTTTCAAAACCATAATATACGGGTACTGGATTGGCCTTCTAGTAGTCCCGACCTCAATGTAATTGAGGCATTGTGGCATAAAATGAAAAGATGCCCCAGAAATGCTCCTCAGAGAACTTTACCTAATTTAAAAACAAAACTAAAAGAAATTTGGAGTTTGATTATGCAATTAGACTGCAAATCTTTAGTTTCGAGTATGCCGGCCATCATCAAGGTGAAAGGCGATGTTATCCCTTATTAGTTTTAGAACTTAAACAGGTGTTCAAATATTTAATTGTCAATAAAATTTCATATTTCTAATTATCATTCCTGTTAATGAAGTTATTAATTCCATAAAAAGTAAAGCAATACAAAAAATATATTACATGTTATAGAAGCATTTTTAAAAACTATTTACTTTCACTAAACTGAAATGTTATAGGTCAAAATTATAGAAGCATTAACATACAATATGCAACTGTCCGAATATATAGTGGTTAGGGCTCATATTATAGAAACCAAACTTCATTTGTTTTATATTGTTTAGAGTACTTTGAAACAGAGAATTTATTAGTTATTAACGTGACGTTCTCAAAAAAAAACAGTGTGAAATTCTAAGTGTTTTACAAAGTTCAGTTAGTTTGTGTGCGCCCAGAAAATTTTAAAAGATCAGTGTATTGTAATTTCTAGAACTACACTTGCACGTTATAAAAACATCAAGTACCAATGTTGAATAATGCTAGTAAAAAGAATAGAAGCGGTAGAAAGTCCTCTCCAACACAAAGAACTCTTGCTAATCATTTAGATACTAGTGTACGAGTTATACAATATACACTAAAGCATAAAGTTGATGCTAAATTAATTAAAAAACAGTCATTTGATTTCCCAAACCACTATTAAAAAAAGGTATGAACGATCAAGGCAGCTGTACAATATTTTAAAAAAATCAAATGGCAAAATCATGTCACAGTTGATGAAGCATAGTTTTATTTGTGTAATGCAGATGTTCAGCACCGTGTATGATACATAAGTCGTGGACAAACAGCTAAAGATGCCAATGCTTATGAAAAAGTGTCATCCAATTATGATTTTCATGGGAATTTGTTATAACGGACCACGTACACCATTGTTTGTTGAACCGGAGGCAAAGATCAATGCTGATTATTCTATTAATAAATATTTAAAGCCACTAATCAAGAATATGAAGGAATATTTTCCTAATAAATCTTGGAAATTCCATCAAGACTCGGCTCCGGCACATACCTCTCGCAAAACCTTACAAATTTTGGACGATAAAGGTATAGAATTCATTCAACCAGACGTATGGACTCCAAATTCCCCAACTCCCCTGACTTTGTCCTATGTGATTATTGTTTGTGGGGCTATCTGAAATCTCAGTTACTAAATAAAAAAAAGTAAATACGTTTACTCAACTGAAAAGAGCTATAAAAGAAGTCAGAAAGATTCCCCCTGGATATGATACGTCATGCCCTCAAAGCCTGGCCAAAACGATGTTTACACGTGTACAAAAACAGGGGTTTTCATTTAAAATAACTTTTGTTAGATTACATTTTTAAATAAATAAGTTACAGCAGTTCAAATTTGTCTCATTATTCTTTGTATGGACCTGTAGGAGCAATAATGCAGGATTAAGAAATAAAACAAAAATATGAGCAAATGTTTCTATTTATTACTTAAATTGTAAATAATTTAACTATTTTGTCTTAATTATTTATATTAAAAACACAAAGAAATTTGAATAAGAATTAGGGACATCAATAACATTTTAGTGAAAAAGTCGTCAAAATGGTATTAGAATTTCTTTTTCATTTTGTGATGTAGAATAACATGGTGTAACGCCCTTTTTATGTTTTGCTTATTTGGATTTCCTCAGATGCCAAGTACTCTATTTAGGATTGAAAGTAGGTACAAAACCCTTTGCCAAGGTAACTTAGTGGGATGCAAATCCAAGGGGGGCAATTGTGCTAAAAGAAACTCACGATTCTATTAAACTTTCTAGAAAGATAAAAGGAGAATCTGCTTAAAGAAAGTTCATACTCTAAGATGCAGACGGCTTGAACTTCAATGGCTGGCAGCTGCAGGGCACACAGCATACATCATCAGTGAGGCTGATCCTCGAACAATGATGGTTCTCTGCAGCCAGGGAAAGTTCAATGTACCCACCACAACAACACTATCAGAGGAATGGCAGTATCCACCACACAGTACAGCATACAAAGGAATAGCTTCTTCAGGGCCCCCACATATGCAGTACAGGGTCTTACCTCTATCACTGGATGGACCATCACTGCCTCTTCACCAATACCTTTCTTCCTTCTTTTTGAGTTCTGAAACTGGATTGATCTGCCTTTTTGGAGTTCTGCTTCCTGCTTTTATACCCAAAATCAGCCAAGATGAATGGACGGAAGGCTGTGCTCCACATGCATTCACACATAAAAGAGGTAGGGAATACACAAGAAGGGAAACATGTTAATTCATTTTATGAAGTTTGAAAGAAACAGGAGTTTGTTTACAAAATATACAACAATTACAATAATCATTAAAAATTAAATACGTTTTAAGTTCATTTATGTACAATAAATATTTAGTACGATTTATCTTTTAGTTCTACAAAAAAATTTGCAAGAAGTCAGAAGCAGTATTTAATAATGGCAATAAATTAATTAAAGCATAAATATATTGTACGGAAAATAATTTTTATTACGAAAATTTTCATTGCATTTCTAGTATGTTCAATGGAGATTGTATTGGCTACATATGGTCAATAGTTTTACATCACCCAGATGTGACAGTATTATGCTGTTATTTTGCTTTATAAATTTAAAAATAAGAATAAACAGATTTGTATGCAAAATTAAATATATTAGATGGGTTGTTTACTAATTGCAAAATTTGGGGTTCATTACAGTGGTGTATACCATTTTAAATATACCATATAAAACTAATTAAGAGGTGATGTAAACTTGAGGTTATAGAAAGATTTATTTACGTTTCATATTATTTTAATTAATGCAACAGCATACTAAAATTAATAATATAAATAATCTTCCTCTTTTGTGAAAAGACTAAATTAATAACAAGAATTTAATGGTTAAATAATATTAATATATTTTAACTGGAAAAATAATGTTAACTGCAGTAAAATTGTGGACAGACATTTATTTCCATAACAAAATTGAAGTACACAGCAATAATTACTGCTTTTCGAAACTTTGTTTTACCATGTACAGCTATTGTAATTACGGTTTTATCCTGCATACATTATTTCAAGTTTAAGGTTGTTGCAATATCTTAGTTATGTCAATTCTTACTAGCCATCTCTATTGAGTGAATTTGATTCCAATAAATCACAATAGAGTGCAGAAGTAAACGTCACGAGTGGGTAGGGCCGAGTCCAACTATTTTTTTCTATTTTGCTAGTATCCTGATGTAACGTTGTTGACAGTGTCATACATTGTTTTAATATTCTATTATTTCCATCATTTGTTTTATAATCAACATGATGACAAGACATGACATCTTTAATAAAGATGTACATCTCACAAGTGAGTACTAATTATCAATAATAATTGAAATAATGAGTATAGAAGATTTTTTGTAGTAAAATATTAATTATCACAATAATGTAAGAGACTGTAATTACAATCTCTGTTAACACCTTAATATCCATTCTGTACAACGCTTTAGAAAAAGCGTTTCTATGCATCTCTTATATGGAAGTAATTTTTCCAGTCAACTCTATTTTGAATTTTGTGCTATGTTTAGGCCTGCCCATTTCTGCAGTCTATTCTTTTAAATGGAAATTAATGTCTAATAAAAAGTTAACTAATTTGATATTCTAGATATTCTCTGCAGTTAGTAATTATTTTCAATTTTTAAAACTATAAATTGTAGTACGTCCTTATCTAGCATTACTTATGAATACTGTGGCCACTTGGTGATACAAAGAAAATTATGTCTTAACTATTACCACAGATTTTCTTTCCACATAACAGAGGATTTCTTCTTTCTTTCTTTCTTTGCATTTATTGCATTTACACCCAGTAATATTCCTGCTTGTGGTGTATTGATGTATAAAAGTATATGTTCTAAAGTAAAATACCAATATTTTACTCTCTACTAAATGGTCTTTTATAAAGTAAGTCTTTTAATGCCTACTGAAAGGTATACAGGATGGTTTTCTTACAATCTCATGATTTTTGTGATGTTCTTGTTTTATAGTCTTTTTCAAGAAAGTTCGCCTGTGCTATCTTTCTGCACCCATCTGTAGATATTACAAGAAACTTATTCCCATGTATTAAAATAATAAACTACTCTTTCAATGCTCTATTTTAAGCACCTAACACAGTGTAACCATAAAATACAAATTGTAAGTTTTCTGATTAGATAAATACATGGAATCTCTCCTAATAAACATCTGGGAAATGGGATATATTTTTCTCCAAACCAGGCACGATATATTTTTTTCATTTTTCAGTACCATCTTCTGACGAGCACCAGTAGATCTTGGAACTATTCATGTACCATTATGGGAGATGATGCTGTATTCAATTAGTATGCAATAAAATATCAAGCACCTGCAAAAAATTAATTTCAAATGTTTTATTGATAAGAGATTTTTCAATGACAATTTTCTAGAAACTAAAATTGCTAAATTACTTTCATTATATATAAGAAGGCAATACTTAACTAGATTAGTAGAACATTAAGAAAAACTGTGATGGTCAACCAGAAAGCGGTTGTCACAAGAAAGTTATTTTAAAAGATATAGAATCATTTAATTCAGTAATAAAATTAGAAATTCTAAGGGCACGGATTTTCAGTAACTTTAATTAGAGGAAAATTACAGTAGTATTATAAAATATTAAAAAAAAATAATAATAATAAAACAAGTTATAATATCACTCTTTGTTAAATAATGTGTTGATTTAAAAGTCTTATAAAAGAGATTAAAATTATTTAAAAAAATCGCCTTAATAGTTATTTCCTAACTACACCGTGTTATTTAAACAATAATACTCTTCGTTCTATGAACTATGATATCGATACTGTAATTTACCTCTACTGTGCAGAAGAATATAATTGTTTATACTGCGTATGAATCACAACAATGTGCGTGAAGAAAATTACCTTTCACAAGCTGAACATACAAGGATTTTTATCATTCAATACAAACCATATTAAGTAATTATTATGTACATACGAATGCAATGTAGTACTGCAACTTGCTATATTCTCTCCACAAGCAAAGTGACAGTCAACAATTTTCATAACTAAAGATTCTTTGCTTTTAGAGAAAATTGACCCTGATTTGTACATTTTTAAAGCATACTGAATCTCAAAGCAAAATCGACTAAGTATATAATAACTATATATTATTTAAAATTTTCGTGTATACGTTCGAACTTAAAACGAAATTAAAGTTTCCTAAATGTTCGTAAGAAATATCAAATTTTTAAAGCATTATTTTTAAACAACAGCAAATGGTCTTATGTTGGCAACGGAACAGTTGCACGTACACTATCACACTTCATATGAGAAATGATCTAATGATCAACTGCAAAGCAAAGCTCGCTCCATTGGATGTTAACAGTCTGTTGGCCTAGAGAATAGTACAGCGTATCTGCTTAAAACGTCCATGCCCTGGTATACCAAGTTTCGGAGACTTGTGCTTGCCTCTACTAGTTTTGTCCTTCCGAATCTCCCTTACTAAAGTATAAAAGGCATCATCAACACCCATTCTCGTCTTTGCAGATGTTTCCACAAAAGGAATACCATACTGTTTGGCAACCTAAAATTTCCAAGTTAAAATATTTACTGTAAAGTTTAACAAAACATAATTACACTAACCTCACGAGCTTGAGCCATATCAACAGCCCACGCAGACAAATCACACTTGTTTCCAACAAGCACCATAGGTACTTCTTCGGCATCTTTCACCCTCTTTATTTGTTCTCTGTAAGTTCCTATATCTTCGAAGCTTTTTGCTGAATTTACAGCGAATACAAGGAGGAATCCCTCACCCGTTCGCATATACTGATCCCGCATAGCACTATATTCTTCTTGACCTGCTGTATCTAAGATATCCAGCAAACATGTCTCTCCGTCTATTACCACTTGTTTGCGATATGAGTCTTCAATAGTAGGGTCATATTCATCCACAAAATGGTTTTGTATTAGCTGGATTGTTAAAGCTGATTTACCAACACCTCCAGCTCCTACTACTACTAGTTTGTATTCAGTCATTTTTAAGAAATACAAAAAAAAATACCACTCTGTGCAATAAAGCTAATGAAGTTAATTTTTGTAATACTACAATTGTATTTGCTATCCTAGCATACTAATGTAAGTAGACACTAGACCCTTAAAGATTGAGGCAATTAAGAACACTTGCAAGTATTTAACTACTTTAATTAACTATAATGAAGAAACAACCGTAACTAAAGTTAACAAGCCCGTCAAAAACTACTGACTATTCAGGCTGACCAACTATCTCTCATAAACCCACCCATCAAAGACTGATAGAATTATAAAAATCATCGACAATTCTCTTAGCGCTTGTTCTAAAATAGTAATAAACAATGAATATTGAGAATATTAATGAACCTCTTATGGTATATAAATATTATTCTGATTTCATTTTGACCCAATTTTTAATAAATTACATAAAACTTATTAAGGCGCGTACACACTAGAGAAACATTGCACAGCAAGAAACCTCAACATCGACTGTAACGGCACAGCACAAATTTCGAGTTCTATTTTGTAAGGTTTCACTGTAATTAATGCAGTAAAACAAAACTTGTTAATTTTACTACGATAATAATAATAATATGTAACTACGATTTCAACCTAAAATCCGCTGGAGAATTTTTAGGTTGCACTTACAATCCAATTTATAGTCGTACGATTTTGTTTGATGCGACTGAATTGAACGAATTTTGATCATGTATAGCGACGGTCAACAGGATCAGTTCGATTTTAATGAAATCAAAAATGTTTGATTTCTGCAGTACGATCGTGTTAGATGCGGTAAGTATTTGACCGTGAATGGGTAAATCCAACTTAATTGTACAACTGAAAATATATTTATTTCAACTTTTGTTGTTAATAAAGTGTTACCAGAAGGTAAGTATTTGATTTTCTGAAGTTTATATTAATTGTTATCATTCTATTATACTAAAAATATATTAAGAAAATAGGATAGCTTATTGTTGATCAGTGGTGGAAATCTTTACTTACGTTAAGCGCCAAAAATGCTTAAAAATATTGTAAAGTATTAAAATAATGAGTGGCATGCTAACGAGTATTTTGCTATAAAAAACTAAAGTTTTAATAAATGAATAAGAACAGCATTTATTTGTAAAATTGATATGCGCCAATGTAGAGAACTCGGGGAACCCCGCAAGTTCGTCGTGCACACGCAACTGTCTGTTATTAATAATAATAATAATAAAGGACTTTATTAATGGAAAAATACAATAAGTAAACTTATATTCTCGTTATTTTGTAGTAAATGCATTCATAATTTAATTTTATATTTAGATTTTATTAAAACTATTGCATTCAAACTTTTTTTTAAATGGGATGGTTTAAAAAAATAAGATTCTTAAGAAGAGCCTTCAAATGGAGGGGATGAAGCATTTAGGGTTCGTGTAAATGCTAAAATGAGAAGTTAAACTTTTAATTAACAGAGTGCTCTAGCATTGCCGTCTAAGAAGGCAATGGCTCCAGCGTATTTGATTTGGCTATTGCACTTGCGGGGGGTGGGGTGGGGTATAGCAAACAGTTTTGCACGTGTTCTCTCGTCGCGTTTATTGTGTTTGTTGGAGCCTTGTTACATTTCTAAATCATCGCTGTTTTGATGGGCGAATATCTTTATTCAGTTTTATTGTTTGTGTGATTCTGCAATGCTATTACTGCAAACTGGTTTTGTTTGACACTATTATCATCTGTATTTTTTTTAAACATTTTCACTATTATATAAGTATATCCCCATTAAAAGTTGAATAAATTTTAAGTTTTTTAAAATTTTGATTTTGGATTTTTACGTTTTTTTTTATAAATGTCCTAAAACAAGCTAGTACTAAGAGTAAATAATGTAGTTTAGTTTTTTATATTATTTTGTTTTCTTGTTAACAGTTTAATGTGTCTTTATTTTTTATTAAATGCCTAAAATGCTGTACTGTTGTATCGTATTCACTATTTTTATAATAGTGGTTCACTTTTTCACTAAAATCTTTGTAGAATTGTGCTGGAAGCATGTTATTACATGCATTTATAATTTGTTTTTTTTTGTTTAAGTTTCTTACATATTCAAATTTGTAGATTTCAAAGGACGTTATTTCTGGCCAAGCATAAAAGTAACAAAAAATTTGACAAATCTGGTATATATATATATTTACTAAATACATGCATATATAAACATTTACAAAAAATAATAATAATAATAATAATCATCAAAAAGAATGTTTCGAATATATGAACTAAGTACAACTATATATGCACATATATAATATACCACTGATATGTTACATACAAATAACAACTACAGAAACAAAAAGAAAAGTAAAGTAATATACCTAAATTTCATTTATCTTTTTTGTGAAACATCGCGAAACACTTTGGATGTAGATGTACTTGACATTTTTCGCAAATACAGATACTATTAGTTTTACATATTCTGCAACGTCGTTTCCGACCGTCTTCTTGACGTAAAATATTGTGACTGATTTTGTCATAACGGACTTCCTTATGCAAACTATCCCGTGATAGACGACCACACGACGTTGTTGTTCTAAGTTGTTCAGTATTTGACTTTTCTTCTTCCAGTGCAACTTCAAAAGCATCCTTCGCTTGAGATTGAATCAGAGCAGTGACGGCTGGTGACCTAACTTCAGGTGGTGCCAAAACCACGTGTTTGTCGCTTGATTGGTTTGTTTCTGTATAATCTGACAATTTTAACCAATCAAGCGACGATTACGTAGTTTTGGCACCACTTGAAGGTAGGTCACCAGCCGCCACTGAATCAAAGATACGACTAAATAGAATCTAAATTCTATTTGAGATAAATGTGACTCATTTGCAATGTTGTAGATTCTCCAGGCATTTACTATGGTGCAGTCGACGAGATTGATAAATAGGGGCCACCACCATTTCTTTTCTCTCACCTTTATTCTGTAGTTTGCTAGAGTATTGTCTAAAAGATCCACACCGTCCATGTACTTGTTACAATCATTTATAACATTTGGTTGAGGGATAGATACTTCCTTCTTAAGTTTTCGATTGTACCTTTTAACCTTGACAACAGGATCTACAGTCCCATTATTAGTCGACACAGTAACAACTGAATTGTCGTTCCATCTGGTAACTAAAACTTCTGTATTCTCGTCAAACATGTAGTCACAGTCTCCTTTTCCTTTTTTTGATATACTTTTGGTAGTTTCCAGTGGGCAATTAGATAGACGATTTTCTCTCATCGTACCAATGAAGAAAACGTCTTTTTCCTTGAGAATATGAAATAAACTACAGCTTGAAAAAAGTTATCAAAGAATACCCTGCAGCTTGACGGATCCTTTACAACAGAGAGCAAGTTTGTTATTACTTGTGCTCCCAATGGAAGTTCAGATTTTGGTTTAGAAAGATTTGCACCGCCGTATGGAATGAATTGATAAAGGTATCCCCCAGAACTGCATAAACACCAGATTTTAAAACCAAAACGTATGGGTTTGACTTTCATAAACATCTTGGCAGAATGTCTGCCAAAGTACGGAACTATTTGTTCATCTAGTTATGGAGAGGTTGTGTGAAAATATTCCAAACTGGAGATACATTTCGTTTATTTTTTCAAATATTGGACGTAACTTTGAAAATTTGTCATTTTTGTCAAGCGTAGTGTCAGACAAGTCAATATTTTTTATTGCACAAAAAGCATTTCTGCTCATGCAATTTCTTACTAACTCTACCCTTTTATCTGAATTTTTTGACCAGTACATATCACAAGATGGAAGTGTATGATAACTGGTCAGTATTAGAATACCAATAAAGCGTAGTAAATGGGCTATAGAAAATTTAAAGTCATATTGGTTATTTTCCTGTGGATATTTTAGGCTATAATCAACAACAGACGGCAAAATGTCCTCATCAAAAACATAGAGAACACTTACAGTAGGGTTTTTCCACCAACTTGTTGTTTTATTTCTTCTACCTTTCGAAATTTGCTTGATGTTGGAGAAGACGAATATTGTGGATTTGCTTTTCTCCTTGATGGAAGGAGGCAGTTTTTGCTTTACCACTTTTTTCATCTTACTTGTTGATGGTTCTGCAATCAGCTCATCATCATCCGATGATTCGACATGAACTTCAAAAGTTCCTCCTACATCCGTCACTGGTACTTTCTCCAAAAGCACATCATCATCTAAATCTTCTTCATCCGTTAGGGCAGTGTTTCTTAACCTGTGGTCCGCGGATCCCTGGGAGTCCGCGAGTATGTGTATGGGGGTCCGCCGTCTTATCTATGGACATTTTTAAATTAATAAATAAATGCCAGCAAGTCTCGTAATCGCTACGCTTACTTAGCACGGCGAGCGTGCGCCAGCAGGTGGGATCCGACCGAGACTGACTGAGTGAAGTGAGTAAAACAAGCGCGACAAGTGCGCGCGGACCTTCCCCCTACCCCACCGCCCGCGCCCCTGCACCGCCCACGCCCTACACTTGCGCTGGTTATTATTCGTGTTTTGTTTGCGCGTATCCGCACTGTTTTGTTTTGTGTTGCGTTGCAGATAAGTTTATAGAAATTACGTTTTTAGTGTGATTGTGACAATGAAACGCTGGTTAAAGCCAAATGATTCCGCTTTAGACGAAGCAAATGAAAGACCGTCGACTTCAAAGGTTAAACGTCGTAAGTTTTGTGACGAATACTTAGCTTTCTGTTTTACATGTACCAATTTAAACGGTGAAGAAAGACCTCAGTGCGTCATATGTTACTAAGTTTTGTCGAATGAGTCGATGAAACCGGCCAAACTCCGACGTCATTTAGAAACAAAAACCTTCGTGAGAAATCTCAATCCTTTTTCAAAATTAAAGCCTCGGAATTAGAACGAAGCAAAAAACAATAATTAAGACTGCTACTGGGGCCAATAACGAAAGTGCTGTATTAGCGTCTTACCTAGTATCCGTATTAGTTGCAAAAAGTGGTAAGCCTCACACCATTGCTGAAGAATTAATACTACCGTGCGCTAAAATTATGAGAGAAAAAGCTTCAAAAGAATTGGACGTTATATCGTTATCCAACAGTACAGTGAAGAATAGAATTGATGAAATGTCAGGAAATGTTAAAGAGCAATTGATTTTGAATGTTAAAGCGAGCAGATTTTATGCTTTGCAATTAGATGAGAGCACAGATATTAGCAATGACGCAAATTTGCTTGCGTGTGTTCGTTACGAACACAACGACGGCCTAATAGAGAATTTTCTGTTCGGTAGGCCTCTGCCTTTGCATACAACAGGTGAAGCAATATTTGAAGTATTGAACAACTTTATGTCCACTCATGAAATACCGTGGGATAAATGTGTGGCAGTTAGTACCGACGGTGCTCGGGCTATGACCGGTACACGAACAGGACTTCAGGCGTGCGTGAAGAAGATGAATCCATCTATTATCTGGCATCATTGTTGTATTCATAGAGAGGCATTAGCTGCTAAAAATATGCCAGAAAAATTAAAAACAGTGTTAGACGACATAGTTCAGGTTGTGAATTTTATTAAAGCCAGGCCTCTAAATTCCTGTATTTTCGGTATGATTTGTGAAGAAATGGGAAGTTCACAAGCAGTTGTTATTGCATGCTGAGATGCGTTGGTTGTCTCGTGGCAAAGTCGTGTCGCGTGTTTTTGAGCTGAGAGATGAGATCAGAATGTTTTTTTTTTGAAGAATTCTGTAGGCAGCGCCAATAAACATGCTGATCACTTCAATAACTTTGAATGGCTCACAATGAGGGCATATTTGGCTGATATCTTCAGTGCCTTTAACGAGCTGAACTTAAGTCTACAAGGAAGAGATAACAACATCTTCCAAGTTGAAGATAAAGTAGAAATTATGATAAAAAAGCTTGACCTTTGGACTAATCGTACAATTAAAAAAAACTATAATCACTTTCCTACACTGGTAGCGTTTTTGGAATCCTCTGGTGGGGAAATGTTGCCAACGCAAGTAGAAAACGAAATGATTAAACACCTCCGCGGTTTGAGGTCTTCTTTTTGAGATTATTTTCCAGAACCCGACAGAAATAAAAACTGAATAGTAGACCCTTTCAACACAGATGTTTCAGATATCATCGGCTTGACAACGGTACAGGAAAATCAATTAATAGAAATATCATGTGATTCAGCTTTAAAACGTAATTTCAAAGAATCTTCCTTATCAAGTTTTTGGGTGAATTTAAAAAAAGTTTATAAAAAAATATCAGAAGAAGCATTGAAACATCTATTGCTTTTCTCATCCACATACCTCTGTGAAAAGGCATTCTCTGCTCTTGTATATATCAAAAACAAATATAGAAACAGATTACAATTGGAATCCGATTTGAGATTACAACTAAGTAATAACATCAACCCAAATATTACTAATTTAGTTGCAAAAAAGCAGCACCAACCTTTACATTAATACAGTATTTTTAATTTTTATGAAAAAGTTATTTTTTTGCAGTACTAAAATAAATTGTCCGAAATTCATTCATGCGTTTTTTATTAAGGGGGTCCTTGAAATTGTGCTTGATTTTCTAGGGGTCCGTGGACTGAAAAAGGTTAAGAAACGCTGCGTTAGGGTATCAACATCAGGGGGTATGTACACAACATCTATATCATCGCCGTTTTGTATATCTTCTACAATCGCTTCTAATTCTTTTATGGTAAGTCATTTCTTCATTTTCCATTTTTGAACCATCGCTGAAAGGCATGACATTTTCAAGTATAATTACATTTGCGGTACCTTTTACATACGTACAAACAAGAAAAGAAAATATTTACTTACTTCTTAATATGAACAAATACTACTATTACGGTAATAATTATAAGAATATTATTGTAGTAGTCACACACAAAAACACTGTACGAGGGCAGTTCAATAAGTACCCGTGTTAGAAATGAAGACACAATTTTTTTCAAAAATTTTTTTTTTATTTTTCAACATAGTCTCCTTTTAGAAATATACACTTCTCCCAACGTTCCTGCCATTTTTTTAACCCCTCCAAAAAATAGGATTTGTCGAACTCTCCAAAATACGCCTCTATCTCGGCGATAACTTCCTCGTTTGAGCTAAATTTTTTTCCCGCAAGCCATTTCTTCACGTTAGGAAACAAGAAAAAGTCGCAGGGAGCCAGATCGGGTGAATACGGGGGGTGCGGCAGCAATTCATAACGCAATTCATGCAGTTTGGCGACGACAACTCCGGATGAATGTGCTGGTGCGTTATCGTGGTGAAACAGCACCTTCTTTTTCGCCAAATGCGGCCGTGTCTCCTTCAATTTTTTGTCGAAGCTGTCTAATAACTCACTGTAGTATTGTCCAGTGATCGTTCTTCCTTTTTCTAAAACATTCATGAGGATGACGCCGTTCGCATCCCAAAAAATCATCGCCATGACCTTTCCGGCCGATGGAACCATCTTCCCCTTCTTTGGAGCAGAAATCCATTGTTTTGATTGTTGCTTAGTTTCTGGTGTGTTATGATGAATCCAGGTTTCATCAACGGTGACAACTCGACGCAAAAACTCCTTCGGATTTCGCTTAAATTGCTTCAAACACTGCTTAGAAGTTAACAGCCGCATCCGCTTGTTGTCCACCGTTAGCAATCGCGGCACCCATCGCGCCGACAATTTTTTCATCGCCAACTTATCATGTAAAATATTAATTGCCGTTCCGGTCGACACACCTACGGCCTCTGCTACTTCACGCACTTTCGTTCATCGATCAGCGAGAATCATGTCGTGGACTTTTTGAATGATTTCTTCGGTAACCACGTCTGCCGGGCGTCCTGGTCGCTCCTCATCAAAAACGGAGTTCGCCCACGTTTAAATTCGTTGAACCAATATCTAACTGTGGTCATAGATGGCGAAGTGTCCCCATAAACAGCATTCAACTTTGCTTTTATCTCCTCGCGTTTTTTCCCATTCAAAAACAGAAAGCGAATTACCGAACGATACTGCTCTTTTTCCATCTTAGCTAAAATCACGAAACACGTCTTACTCAAATGGCTGTCAAATCCAAACTAACCTATCAATAAGTCTGCAATTTGTTATACCGTCGTTTGATAGATGGCAGCACACGATGATAACACCAACTTCCCTCAGGAACACCTTCTGTCATCAAACACGGGTACTTACTGAACCGCCCTCGTATAAAGTGCTACTGACGATACTTTTGTTTTCTAAAATATCCAGAAAAGAATGAAAACGGTATTTATATTTTCTTTCAAAAATGTTTTTGGCTTTTACATAAATAAAAAAATGCATTGGAAGACTCTATACCCGGTGCTGAATCGGCGGGACGCAACATAGAAAATTCCATGCTAATTTTGAAATGTTTACATAGATATTGGCTCCCCTAATTATTTTAGCACTAGACTTTGTTTAGGTTTTTTAAAGGGTATTGCAAGATGATATACACTGAGCAATTTTAGCTTTTTATGATAACTCAATTAAAAGATATTTAAAGAAATGTGCGTGTATGTGCATAGTACAGCAGCAACATCGAATATCAATAACTTTATTGCTATTAACTTATAAGCGGGGTCATCGGCAAACGTACCTTTTGAAAACTTTAAAAAACTTTAAAACAAAAAATACATTAATTGAAGCATAAATGTTTTTCTGCTAGATTTGTAATCTACAGACTTTTTTGTGTAATGTGTAATTTTGATGAAGCAATATCATTAATAGAAATGAAGGAAAATAATTAAATTTAAATGTTTCGTTTTCGATACTTTGGCAATCATGTATGATTAGTATTGTTTAAAATCATTGTACAAATATGGCATAACAAGAAAGAGACATATTAAAGAGAGAAATAAAAACATTTTAAAACAATACTAATCAAACATGACAATACATACTTATGTCACAGTTCATAAATTCATTTATTGAGTAAAATGCTTCACTGATTTTTTTTAAATTTTAAATTTCTTTAAACATCGAAAATAAATTTAAAAGGAGTGCAACAATTTTAAATTAGATAAAATTTCCACCAAATTGTTAAAGACGTAGTGCCGTCTTACGGGCAATAGCCACATTGCTAGCAGATCGAAAATGACGTCATAGTTTTTGTTGTCAATATTTTCAAAGAAAATTCTATATAAAAACTTTATTACAACAATAAGAATCCTGATATTTTGGATTTGTGTTCTGTGTCATGTAACTTATGTCATGAAGTATAAATATTTCGAATTAAGAGCAATAAATTTTTGAAAATTGTTGTACTTTTTGTGCCTGTAATTTTGGAATTATATTATACTGCTCGCTCAAACTTTCTCAAAGCCTAAGTTGAAGATTATTTATTCACATTATACTAACTGCAACTTTAAATTTGATGTCTTTGAAGAATTATATGGAATTAAAAATAGCAATGGTTTTCTATGGTGGTGCCATCTTCGGTCAAAAAGTGCAGCGGTGCCCTTCTTAATCTAACTTCATATACTTTATCTCATTTCTATAATTCCAATCCATTTCCAATGTTTAGGGTTTTAGTTGCATGCACTGTTATACTCCAAACTTATTTATGTTGCTGTCACTATTTTTGGTTACACATTTCTCACTAGACAATCTTCTGTCAAACGAATGTCATTTGTCAAAATAAGGTTAGAATGCAGCAAATTCGTTTTTATGTGCAAATCAGTTTGATTACAATTAATAATGAAGTAATAAACACAAAAAATAAATTTTTATTTCAAATAATAAACAAACAACAAAAGGTAACTCTACGAAATGCAAACATTTACCTTTTCTGAATGACAATCTAACCTCTGATTTTAAATAAAAACAAATAACAATATTGTCAACATTTTTCAATGAATAATTCTAGTGTTTAGAAGGTTTTGTTGCCAACACAACAAAAATTTAACAGGAATTATAGAAATGAGACAAACTATACAAAATAGTTTATATTCAACTTAAGTTTTTTCCTAATTTCTTTTGTTTAAAAAATGTAGGATATTTATATCATGAGGTCGTTTAAATTTCCGATTAAAATTAGTTATGTTTATGACAGTTGCATAATTTTTGGTCGGTACTTTAAACACAGCTAAGAAAATTGTTATTGCGCAAAAGTACTTGTATTTCGTCACTTTACGAAAATTTATAAACGCCAGATAGGATTCGTGGAAAAACTAGACTTTTTCATAATTTCTATTACGAGCACATGCTCACACCTAGCTCGTTGAAACCTTTACCAGAGTACCTAGGTAACTTTCTGCGTCGACATGTAACAACGCCAGAAAGCTAGGATTCTCGCCTCCTTTTTTTTGTCAGTGGCTCGTGTACTAATATCAAATATCATACAATTCAGTTTTTCGTTTTGTTGTTAGAAAAGCATGGGGCACTATTCTAAAGAATTTCTAAGTGAAATGAGTTTCTGTAAAAGTAGTTCGTGTCTTTGAAAGATTAAATCACTAGAATACCATAATATAAACGCCAGACAAAGGGCACTAAATGGGCTAGTACCAAAATTTAAAGAAGAGAAGCCGAACGCAAATGTGGAATTTGAGAAAAAATCATTAATTATCGAACAGCGTACAAACGAGAAACAAAGCTTATTAAGGTTCAATGAAAAGTAGTACCGGCACAGCGAACGTCTGTGTTTCGAAATTATAGTATCGGAATCTTTTATTTTTTCTGGACGACCAAGGATTGTCCATGACAATCATCATCCAATATTGCCCAGGAGGACGAGGTAAGTATATAAAAAAGAAGAGTATTTTTCTACAACTTTATTCTGCTCAGGTACAGATCCTTCATTATTGAAATATTCCATATATTTATTTCTCATAAGTATAGTCCAGTAACGGTGTCGTCAAAAAGCCGAATTAAATCAAATAGATGGTTTTATTTTTTATTTTGTGTATATTGTTAACAGAAGGAAGAATATAGGTTTTCAACCTCTGTAGCCCTTGGGAGAACTTTCTGTGGTCAAAAAGCCCCAAAATTTCGGAACTTTTTTCAGTTTTCTGACTATAACTTTTTTCTGGTCACTCCTAGCAAGAAAGAGCCTATTATCATTTTGACAAATGACAATATTTCTGACAACTTTTGGAAAAAAAATCTTAATACCAAGCGAGCTACAATTCTTCAAAGTTCAGCAAAATTTCCCATTTTTCTAAAAGTTGGGTTTTCACTTTCTGTAAAGCTCTAAATAACCTGGAACCTCTAATACAGGATGTTTATGTAGTCAAACATCGGAAGGTGATAGAATATCGAAAAATAAGTGTACTTTGCTAAATAAACATATATTCAAACACGCTTAGTTTTCGAAACCCTTTGTTTCTTTGCTTTTTCAAATACAACATACTCTATTGAGCTGAAATTTCTTATATGATTTCTTCTATGGGAAATTCACCTTTCTATAGTTTTTGTAGTTAATACCCTTCACCATAGGCGGATATACAGGGAAGGGCATTCACACTACTGCAAGAAAGATATGTTATGCCACTGAAAAACTAACTGATTCTAATATTTTTCTATTCTACACTCAATTTACCAAACAAAGTTACTGTGGTGTTTTCTGCGTATAGTACACTGCGTGTAATTTAAATCATTTGAAACTCCTGCAACTTATTATTTAATGTAGAGATTTTGTACATTTCGAATAACTGGCGAAGTTGCTGGAATATTACGCAATAATTTTGATGTGGGTCTTATGAGGTGTCTGCTATTTTACATGTTGTTATAATTTACAACCTTATCAATAGTAGAAATTTGGAGAAGGAGTATGTCCTTTAACATCCTGTATCTCAAAAAGTAAGCGTTTTTGCATATAAGTCTATTCAGCAAAAAGCACTTATTTCTCGATGTTGTATTACCTCCTGACGTTTGACTATATTAACCGAAAGCACCGGTATATGTGTCGGAGCCTTTGATGTGGTTGTACCCATATTCTATGACCTAGAACAAGTTGAGCGCTGATCGTTTGTATTGACGGCAGATGGCGATATTTTACATTTTTATTATCGCGTGTTTTTTTTGGCAAATTACCAACTATCAACTGAATTATAAGTTAGATGTGACAGATATTTCGAATTTGACAATGACACAACGCTGATACCACTGAAAGTACCCGAGTGCAGAATTTTTTCCAGCTCGTCTCATATTAAAAAAATTACTGTGTGCAACTTTTTTTACAGACAACATATTAACCTTGCTGCATCCTTCGGACATCTAAATAACAATATATCTTCCTGTCTTTTGTACAGTAAGATCATTATTGCTTGTCCAGACGATATTACTTTCCACAGTCGTTATCAAACCTTTATTTTAAAAATTATTTATTTCAAACACTAGGTAACCACTTTAGCAGAAGTGTTTTCCGGGTGGCATAGATTTCATTACAAAAAGAATTTCTTCATCCTATAAGACCGGTTTGACACTATAAAAAATTCTGTGATGAATTTTAAAATTTAAAAAATAACTACAATATAAATTGAAAAGGTCGTTATCATTAAAATCAAATTTTATAGAAATTACTTTTTAAAAAATTTTTGATCGTTGCAAACGGGGTTTAGGTAGAAATCTTTGTAGAAATTTTGTTGAGCAAAAAATTTTTAGAAAATGCTCTAAAAAGTAGAAACTTTGTGCGAGAAAATGCGCACGGAATTCATGCGCACATCGAAATCAGCTGAGACAAGATGGACAAAAGGTTAAATAAAACAGCTGTATAAAAATGCCTAAAAAGCGCATGCCCACGTCAAAGATTTTATAATAGAAAACTTTGTACAAGTTGCATACAAAGCAGCCTGCAACAATATACAAAAAATTTTTTACAAAAATTTGGCAAATATTTCTTATTAAATTTTTATAAAATTTTTCATAGTGTCATACAGGTCTAAGTAAATGACAGTAAACGGAATCAAATATAGATAACATCACCTGTGGAAAACAATTTTTTTGGGCAAGCAATAATGATCTTATTGTACGTTCTGCAACAATTTCTTACTGCACAAATACGTATTTGAGCTTTCCATATTGATGTGAATAACAACACGTTAATAATCAGTCTTGCAAACACGTGATAACACAAACACCTAAACACATTTAAAACACCAACGCTGATTCGATCACGTCGAGAATCAAACATAAAGTGACAGCCTGCACCCTCGACGTAAATGACGGTAAATTTAAGGTTTGTTCCAACATAAATCTCAAACTATCCCTGATTGTCACGAGTTTGCAATAGTTGGAGATTTATGTTGGAACAAACCTTTTTAGTAAGCTGCGCTGAACTAGACGCATGCGTTCTGAAAATTGGGGTAGCAATCTAAAAAGGAATTTTCGGAAATCCGCTCTGAACGATCCAGTTTCAACCCGATTATAACCTGAGCGTTCGTTTATTCGACACGGTTTGCTACCCAGCGTTCGGAAAACTACAGAACCAGAACTGTAACCGAAGTGCTTATCCGGTCAGTTTAAAGTAACCCTGATCGACGAGTAGGATTGAATGGGTTATTTGTAAATTGTGACGTTTGTGAGGTTAGAATGTTCAAGATTCAAATATATCAATGAATTTTCAGCATGGACTCAAAATAAAAAATTGTAGCTATTGCTGTAGTTTCCTTTTCTCTGGCGACTCTAAAGATGACGGAGAGAATATTATGGTTGTTGCTCGTCAATTTAGAAAATGAGAAAGCATAAAAATTGTTTGAAAAATGTGGGTATTGCCCGATTAACCCGACCAACCTGCCGACGTCAGATGCTTGACCCGGGTATCTTACCAGGTTGAATTTCCAAAAACGCCTTAAGTCAAGTGTCCCTTCTCAAATACCTGTTCGCTGTTATACCTCTAAGCTAACCTCATCTGCTTTTTTGTAACTTTTTTTAGCAGGGTTGCCAGATTGTCAACAAGGAAAAATAAAAAATAATCTTAATGCTCCTAACACGAGGAGTAGAATTAAAGAATATAATAAAATGACGATTTTAGAGGAAATAATTACTATATTCAAAAATAAATTCTATTCATTACAGCAAGCAACTGTCGAAATTTCTGTATATTTCTTGACTGCACCCATTTAATGTGAGTTTCTTTCCGAGTGTACCTGGAATTTACTTAGAAAAAGTTATTAAATGGTTTAGGTAGCATTTGACAATTAAATTTTAGAAAGCTGTACATTTATTATTCTTAAGGTGAAATAAATGGATAATATGACTGTTTAACAAAATAAAGATAGTATTAAGAAAATTGTAGAATTAAAAACTTATAAAACTACTCATAATTTTAAATAACATGATAGTTAAATTATTTATTCATCATAACAAAAATAAAACGAGATTTTCTAATAAGAACTTGTGCATGTAATACCAACCAATTGTCAACTTGACAGTTGCTTGCTAAAGTGAACGAACACTTGAGAATATTAAAATAGTTTTAAGATATAAAATGTTAGATTTCTATAGTTTTTAAAGAAGACTCCGGAGTGTTTTGTAGGATCTAGAATTTCAGACCGATGACTGGCTGCTGCTCTCACAATTTTATCATGTCAAGCGTAGTGTGTACTCGCCTTTATGAGTTCTTATTTTATCTACATTTTTACCAGTCATTGATGAACAGCATGAGCAGTTGGTTTTGCCAAACTGTAAACAATAAAAACCCAAAAAGTTGTCACTGACAAAAAACCAAAGAATGGTTTTCTTTTAAGGAAAAATTGTGTACTTTTATTATACTTTTTAGTATTTTAAATTAAGTATTATTTGTGGCAATACGTTTTGATGTCGTGTCTTAATAAAACTGTAAAGTGTAATTTGTTTCCTGTTGAAGGTAATTAAAATTCTTTAAAAAATCAGCAAAATACTTTCTGATTCATCTCTTGTGATTCATACATGTAATTATTCACAGTTTTGATTCGATAAATTAACATTATGTCTCATCGAGAAGGTCAAGAGTCACAACCTGGTTACATGGATGGTGTTTGTGTAAAAATATCAGAAAAATATAAACCTCCTCCGAAAATAAACTTAGCTGTTACATATTCGCAGAGGTTGTCTTTAAACAGTCAAGTCCGGGATGGCATGATACCATACGACTTCTCGCTAGAGACAAAAATTAAGGAAAGAGTGAAAGAATTGCGAAATGCTCGTAAATTAATACACGAAGAAAGAAAGGATCGGCTAGAAAAAATCAAAGAAGCTAGACAAAAATATGAAGAAGATAAAACCACAAAACTCAGTGAGAACATAAATGTTAGTGATAAAGAAAAGGAAATTTTTAGTGTAAGTAGTGAATTAAATGAAACAGAAGCTAGGAATCTGGATTCAACACAAGTTCCACAAATTTTGAGTACGCCTGCAACTATAAATACTGGAGTGTTATATCCCACATCTTACTCTCACATCTTAACACCTACTCCTTTAACAACAAATTGTACATCACAAGCTTTTACTTGTAAACCTAGTGATAAAAGCCCATTTAATATATCTGAATTTGAAGCAGACACATCTAGTCCTTTTGATAATATGGAATTAAAAACAATTAATGATATAGAAGAATTAGCTCAGGTATTAAAAAAAGATGACTCCATTAATACTTCATTCAACACTCCATATACAGTAACTCAAATATATTCCAATTATGTGCCTCTTCCTAGCATATCGACACATTCAAATATACATTCGAATTATATTCCACAAGAAACTCTGAACACAAATCAACATTATGCTACTTATAGTACCATACCTCATTCTTCTGTTACTTCAATTCCATCTTATGGACAACCAACTGCAACAACCATGTATAATAATTTAAATGGATATTATTACACTCCTGATATACTGCAGAGTAATTTGAACTTCAGGCCCTTTACTTATAACAACATACAGTCTGATAATTCCTCTGACAGTTCACCACCCCAAACTAAAATTGAAGAAAATAAGAAATCGGCTTTTAGAAGTGTTCCTGACATTATGAAAGCTTTAGAAGCTGAATTAGACAATACACATATCTATAAAACAAACCATCATACACCTATTATTGAAAATCATCGACATAAGGTTACACGTCCAATGAATTCAGAAGACAGTAGCAATGAACAAATTACCAAGTGTGCTGAATTAGAAGATCCTTACGAATTATTGCCTAAAAATCTACAGCATCTATCGAAGAATATTAGCTCGATGGGCTTTCCATTACCCAGAGTTGCTCGAGCATGTAAAGCTTTAGGAGAAGACCATAAAAAGGTAAAACTTTCCAAATAGATTTTAACAATTAATAATACCTAATAATTATTATAATTATAGATAGTGGAGCATCTGTTGGCCATGTCTGAACTTTTAGACTTGGGTTTTTCAGAAAAAGACGTATCCAATGCTTTATTACAGTGCAATAATGATAGAGATAAAGCTTTGGATATATTAATTAAGTAGCAACTCCTATTTACAACGGCTGTGTGGACTATTATTAAATATTTATTATTATATTATTTATTTGCATTTATTAAAATCATATACTTACTGCATAAAGAAATAAATAAATTATTACACGTAAATAATAACGCAGTGCAAGTGGAAAACGGAGTGCTTAAATCATGTATTGCAAAGCAAAAATGATATTATAGATGCGTATATTTTATTTTCTTCGAATTGTAGCGCAGAATTGTATGGATGGGATTATGTTACAAATAAAATCACAAATTTTTACATCGTGTTTTTCTCAATAAGTACAAATAAAATATAAGGTTAACGTGACAAGGTAAAGTAAAACTTGTATATAAATCTCTTTATAGTCAACTTTAACCCAAACTGGTAAGTGAGGAAAATCATAAAAGTGTATTAACTTATAATTACACATAAGACATTTCTAGATGGAAAGAGTCGTTTACTGTATGAGGCACAAAGAAAAATGCACGTTTAGCATACATATGATTGTTTGCCTATGGAATGTCATGAACTCGTCAAACTCGTGAATACAATCTGAGTAAAGTGCAATCGAATATTAAAACTGGTCTGCTGTATGCCAAATGTGTTTATTTCTCGATAATGGTATGCTGACTAACGGCATTAAGTTTTGTTTCACGTTTTCAAAAGTAATTTTATTGATTAGTAGGGTTGGCATGATAAAGATATAATGTTTTTTAAACATTTTATAAAACAAAATAAGAAATTTATTAATTTTTAAATAAATATTTAAATAGCACTAAAAATAAACATGTCAATAAAAGAAAAGTAGTGATTAGAATTGAATTTCAATTAATTTAATTAACAATCAATTTTTGGTTTGATCTTAATAGACCCCTGGAATGTAACTACTGATAATAAATAACAAACTCAAATTATTTCAAAGTTTTAGAATAATAAACAGTTGAACTTTAACAACTTGAACTTTAAGGGAAAGAAAAATGGCATCAAGTAATCAAAATTTCAGCTAATCAAAGTATAAGATTTATTAGTCATTTGCAATGAGTTTGAATAATCAAGGTTTGTGAGTTGTTGAGATTTGAGGCATCAAGGTTTGGCTGTTGTTGGCAACTAGAGGATTGTAAACAAAAAAGATATACATATTGGCAACAATGTTGACCAAGATATACTTTTACATGCACATAATTTTATGATTTGCATTAGTTTTTTTATAAGGCATTATTTTTATAAAGATTATAAATTTCTTATTTTCTTCTATATACCATGATTTGAGTTTTCCTTTTTGAGTTTCTCCATCGTTAAAATCTAATTTCCAGATTTTAGATACCTTTGAAATATTCTTAAACTAAGTGGCACAATATTGAACTGATACTGTCAGTTTTTCCAAAGAGATCTGTGAACTTGTTGAAATTGTCATACCAGCAATAGAAAAGTTTTATGTGCACAGATTGATTAAGAACATTTAAAAGATTTTTGTTCTTGCCACTGCCAATGCCATATTAAAAAGAAAGAAATATACAGATGCCAAACTGCGAAGGAGAAGGGGGGGAAAGATTTGTAGACCTGCATCTTCCAGTTTCTCAATTTTTTAAATATAAAGGGAGCTAAGAGCACTAAAAGAAGAACTCTGAGAACTTATCATTTTACCATATTTTAAAAACCCTTTGTCCGATCTTGTGCAAATTTTATATGCTTGTATATATCATCGACTTGCATAACATCATCGTACATTTGCCAGTCTTTTGTTATCAGTTTAGCCAATGCATCCCAGGCCACTTGGATTTTTCTTTGTAACCTTTTTGCTGTAAACTTTTTTTAAATCTTAGTACCATATTTAGATTGACTATTTATTTTTCTGCAAAATAGGTATACTTGACATGTTTCAAAAAAAATGCACGCACCATTTGCCAGAAAAATGTAAAAAACTGCCAGAGCTTCTGGTGTATCTTTGAATAAGATAACATGATAGCATGACCTTTTTTTATTGCAATAATATTTATCTGGTAACTTTTAGTGAAACTTCAATGTAACACTACCGAAGGTACCAAAAAGATGTATACACATTCTGAGAAAGGAAACACTATTAAAACTGTAATAATACTCAGTATATACCAATAACAAAAGATGAATACAAGTACATTTGACTTCTGCAATTGTAAGAGGTGCTCAAAGTGGTTACCATCAGCCAGTGATGTGACATATTTCAAATAAAAGTATTTGAAATACGAATTCAAAATACGTATTTATATTTTGTATTTAAAATACCTCATAACCAAAAGTATTTTGTATTTTATTTGAAATAGTTTTAGTAATGCATTTCCTATTTTGAAAATACAAAATACTGTTTTCTTATATTTTTCCATAGAACGCTTTTTTCATTCGGCGGGATGATCCTGCGGCCACATAGGAGGAAACTAAATGACGCATTATTTGAAAAATTAGTGATCTTGAAATTAAAATTTTTAACTTTACATTTGTAATGTGGAACACAATTTGGTCAGTAAACATATATTGGGCTTATACAAATTTTTTAGGATTTTAAAAAACTTGTAATACAATAACCTTTTTTAGTTGACAGTAAGAATTTATATTGGTATTGGTAAATTTAAAAAAATTAAATTTAATTTTGTTAAGAGTGAATTTTATTGTCTTTTCTTATTTGACCCAATTCTTACAGCCGCAGGACTGTCTAAAGAAATTGCACTCTCAATACTGCTGCAATAACATTATGCAATACAATGTTGGAAAACTATGTAGCAAGCGCGATATTGCAGCATTTTAGCAATGCTGCCGCAACCATATCATGATTTATTGGAACGTTTGAAATCCATCGCCTTAACATTGTCACAATGTTACTTTGCTGTACGAGTAACTTCGTTAGTTAAAGTTATTAAATATAATAACTAATTAGTAGTTATTATAGTTATACTTAATTTAATTAAAGTTTTCTTTCTGCGCCATTGTATTTTACTAAAAGTATTTTAAGAAATGTATTTTGAAAATAGGTATTTTGTATTTAAATACCAAATAAAAAATGTATTTAGTATTTTGTAAAGTATTTTGCTCATCTCTGCCATGACTTGTATTCATTCATCTATTGTTATCATTATTATTATATTGAATATTACTATACAGTAATACAAGTTTTTTCCTTTTTTATAATGTGTATGCTTTTTTTGGCACCCTCAGATTACAAAAATATGTTAAGACTCGTACCGAATTCTATAACAATAATAATTTAAGAATGATAACTCAACGATTAGTGTATAACAAATAAGAATAATTTTATTATACAGTGTTTTCAACAAATATGACAGCAATAATAATAAGCATTTTAGATTAAACCATTACACAAAAATGCACTTTATTTTATTTTCTACAACTATAGTAACTGTTTGAAATTAAGCAGAAGTAATCAAAGGTATGAATCTTCATTCCACAGGCCACCGAGGATGATTATTTAGTTGATAAAGTCTTACATAGTTAGTGACTTGTGAAGATGTATAATGGGTTGCATCTCAGATTCTACTAGGCGCTTTATCACTGGAGAAACATTCATATATTCACGATTCTACATTGTGGGATATTTCATGAAATTATGATGCAGTGGCGGCTCGTGATACATAGAGTAGGGGTGCATAAACAAGTGATTATGAAATATTGCTTTAAAGTTTTAATTAATGCCTAACTTATTTATGTTTTGCTATTTACATTAAAATAGAATCTTTCTAATATACGCAATTATAATTAGTTAATAGTTAATATAGTTAAATTACTGTTGTATTGGATAATTGCAATTTAGAAAGATTCTTATGAAAATATCTTGAATTCGTTTAAAATTTCAATTTTGAAGTTTTTAATAAAAATTCTAATACAGAATGAATAAATCTAAATCCTAAATTTAATTTTTTAATTTTCACTCTCCTCAAACGAATAACTTGAAAAGGGTTTCTGTAATAAATCTTTTATTTCGTTTATTTTCACGCTTCACGTCTACCTATATCATAAATACCACCGATATGCATCTTCCTTGCCGTATAAACTACGGCTGCGTGAAACGTGATGTGTGAGCATTGCTCAACTTGTGTATTTGCTTGCTGTACTTTCACTCTATTTTACGAGCCGCGCTAGTACGAGAATCTTATATTAGGTTAATACACAGCAGCTTGAGCAGAGCCAGTACATGTGCGTTCGTCAACCCGTTTATTGTCTGTCGTTCACCGCCGTAGTTATTAAAATTTGAGAATGTTAGAGCGATTTGGTTACTAATAGAAATAGTTACCTTCTGCATTTAAAAAAATCAGTTTTGAATTGTGTGCTTTGTTTTGTTAGAGAGTACAGTTTCTCACTTGCTCCTTATGTAAAAACGCCATTGGATATGAGATTATAATTTTCTTTGGATTAAGGCGTTTTTAAATTTTCACAAAAAATTAATGAACTTGGTTGGCTAAATGTGGAAAATCGTTGGAACTATCAATTCGGATAATTCATATATTCTCTTAATAGTATTTAAATCTTTTTCTACATCTGTTAATTCTGAATTAATGTCTAGAGCACAAGTTCATTCGTTGAATACCAGAATAGGCGTGTCCTTACTTATCACCTACCTTATTTCAAAGAAGTTTCAGATAGGTATAATGCAGTCAAGTTTTACAACTCCATTCGTCTGAATACAAAAACTAAATTTATATTCTTTTAAACAATAATGGTTAAACCATTCATTATTATAAAATCAATAAAAAATACTCTTTAACTTCATAACATGCCTCCCTAATAATCTACAGTTTTAGTTTTCATTAATCAAATTTACATGTTGTCTTGGTTAAACAGAATTGGATTTGGCTAGATTTCATCAAGAGGACCTGCAGTTTTATAGCGTATGTAATCGTATTAATGAGACTAAAAGACAATACTATGAGACATAGTTTACACATATCTTTATTTCCACAAAATAAACTATAACTAATATAAATAATGATCAAAATCAAACGTAAAATCACGGAAAACAAAAACAAAAACCCACGAGCACGTGTAATAACAGCACTTACATTATACCTATAATGTTAGTAGTAGGGATAGTAGGTTTACTAGGCAGGAAGCTGAAGTGTACATGCAGTTGCATATACTCTAGGAAGTTA
Organism: Ignelater luminosus; assembly: GCA_011009095.1. Classification (NCBI taxonomy): domain Eukaryota; kingdom Metazoa; phylum Arthropoda; class Insecta; order Coleoptera; family Elateridae; genus Ignelater; species Ignelater luminosus. Next base: position 39,810 of record VTPC01090588.1, read on the forward strand.
AAAAGTACCCCTGCTGCAATTAACCGTTTGTGGTCTACTCAAGAACAGTGACGGCTCGTGGTATTGTGCGGTGGTAGGGCCACGGCTTTGCAGTTCAATGTGGGGGGCTGGGTATAAAAATTTTTAAGTACAACATTACAAATCTTTTTTTGGAACAATAAACATTTCTATTCAATTTTCTGATTCATCCTTTAGAACTGGATCACAGAGTAGATAAAGGTTTCACCAGAGGCGACACTTCACTGTTTTTCTTTGTTATTTTAACCACTTGGTTTCTTAACCTTGGACATTTAAATCGGCGGAAAAACGGCGCCAAATTTAAAATTCGTAAGGGTAACAAAGAAATGAGGTTTGTTTGAAAAAGAAATCGCAAGTAGGCAATCAACAAAACAACTGTTACTTAATACTTAAATATATTTTAATCAGGCAAAATTTACAATTAAAAATTACATTATACTTATTTATAGATTCATCAGTATCTGCAATTTTCTATTTTTCTTTTCTGCGGATTTAAATGACCTATTACTAAATTTTAAACAATAAAATATCCTAAACCTAATATATAATTTAATTAAGTATGTTTTTGGAAAGCTCCCACAGGGATGAACAAAATCTACATTTTGTAATTTTGCAAATAGTTTATTGCCAACTTCTTTGGTTACTATTACATCCTCAATCCAGACTTAAAGAAGTTTGCGTAACTTTTTCTTTCATAGGCTGTCCTACATCTGACTCTAGTAGTTGATTATCTGCAATAATTTACAAATTAGATTCATTCGAGAAAGGTATTGCTCTACATATCATAAATCTTTACTTACTCAAAGCATTAATCTCTATCTGAGAATCTGATGTTGCAGGTTGTTGTGACTCGGATGATCTGATTTCAGTATCTACAAATAATGCAAATATAATTAAATTAAAATACACATTAGTAGTTTGTTTTTATTTTTCAATGCTAACCATCTCTAGTTTCACTAGCAAATTTTCTTGGTACAGCAGATTGCAAGAGTTTATGCTTTGTGTTTATATTCACAAAATCCTCATTTATAAAATGATTGTTACATATTCTGTAACTAGCATGAACATTGACCTTATCCTGTAAATCAAGTCGGCCAGCATTTTCTATCCATTTCGTAGAACTACAACAGTAATGATTACACCATCATGTTTGTCATTATTAATATTTTACTTACATGTCAGGATTTCTTGGAAATCTAAAAAACTTAACATCACTGGGGCAATTGTAACCTTTATTTACACAGCCTCTATAGGCACAAACATTATTATTTTTTCGTTTTTCAGACATATCTTTAAAAACCGAATATAACCTCGAAATTTACACGTGCTACTCTTGCAAGCAGGACCTTTAAATTGGCGGAAAGTGCTATCTTTGTTTGCTCGTATACTTTTCTCTCTCTAGTGTCGCCTCTGGTGAAACCTTTATCTACTCTGTGACTGGATTTCGAAGCGAAGACACCCTGTGTTTTCGAAATATCTAAATCCGGCAGAGGTCTTCCGAGTTCTTTTATTTTGATCTTTTCTTCCACAGAATAGGTAGAAAAAGATTTTTTTTTAAAAGCTCACGTATTGCGTTCATATTGCACTTTACGTTCACGCTTCACCTCAAGTTTAAAAACGGGCGTGGCGTAAATAATAACCGCATTTCGATTATTGTAGCTCTATCTTCTTTGTGGTGGGCGAGACTCAGCTACAGAGACTGCAGAGGCTACAAAATCGCGGAATGCGTGTCATTAAAAAGTCTAATAGATATACACCAATTGAACACTTACATAATACTTTGAATTTCATACCGGTACGACGAAGAATTATTCAAAATCTTCTAATTTTTATTTCAATGACGTTTTTATACAAAATAATGAAATACATTAGTACGGAACTACAACGGCTACAGATTATCGAATAGCATATGTTAGCAACAAAACTACTAGCGAATCAATTTTTGAAAAAAGGAATTGAGATATTTAATAGGTTGCCAGATGCAACACGAAATGCACCCAATGTTAAACAGTTTAGAAATAACATCAAAAACCTCGACCGTGATATGCTTTAAGTGCTACGTCTTTAATGTCATTACTGTAAATGTTTAATGTATTCCAATTGTTATTAATGTGTACAATATTTTACTGATTTACGCACATTATATATTTTATTAACTTAAATGTTAAATGATTCAGTAGCTTGTTTTGAATTATTTTTAGATGACGAAGTTTCCAAGTGTTTAAAAGATATGTTCGTTAAATATGCAAAATTTAAGGGAGATCATAATTTTGATATGAGTGTTGGCGATCTTAAATGTTATATTTCAATTTTACTATTATCTGAATATATTAATGTATCTAGGAGGAGAATGCTGTGGGAATGCAATGCTGAAACATACAATCCAACTGTTGCAAATGCAATGAGGCGAAATCGTTTTGATCAACTTAAAAAATATACACATTGTTCGGACAATGATAATCAATGATAAATTCACCAAAGTTCGACCTTTATTTGATTTATTAAATTATTGATACCTCAATTTTGTCGAGTTTTTTGAACACTTGAGCATAGATGAAAGCATGGTATCATATTTTAGAAAACATTCTGCTAAGCAATTTATACGAGGCAAACCTATTCGATACGGTTACAAAATATAGAGTCTATGTGAGCCACTTGGTTACCTTATGCAGTTTGAACCATATCAAGGTAAGCAGACTAAGAGACAGAATATGGATTTAGGCGTAGGTGGTTCTGTAGTAATGAATTTAGTATCGAAACTCCCTACTAATGTTTCTTTCAAAATCTACTCAGATCGATATTTCTCGTCTCTAAAGTTGGCAAATCGTTTACAACTAGGTTATGGTTACACAGGAACTATTATGCCCAACAGACTGGAAAAATGCCCAATAATATCTACAAAATCTTTGGAGAAACTAAAAAGAGGAGCATATGAGTACCTTACTGACACTAAAAACTGTCTTACTGTTGCAGCCTGGAATGATAATAGCGCTGTTTTGACAATAAGTTCATGTCTTTGCGTTGAACCAATAAAGCAGGTAAGCAGGTTGATATCATCTAAAAAGAGAAAATTACCAGTCAGTCAATCGAACGTAATTTCCATGTACAGCTTTTGCCAAATTAAATGAGAATTTGAAGGATCTAAATCGCTTAATAACTTTTGCGCATTGTATGTTTCTATTACAATAAATAAAAAGATAAATTGTTTAGATACTTGTATTCTTAAATTTACAATACATAATTACAATAAAAACCTGTAGAGTACGGTAATTATTATACAATTTAAATCCAGATTCTCATTTAATTTGACAAAGACTGTACAACAAGTACATTGGCGGTGTAGACAGAATGAACCAAAATATCGACAAATATAGGGTATGTATAAAATCTAAAAAGTGGCGGTGGGTGCTATTTACATTCTGCCTAGATACAGCCGTTCATAATGCATGACAGCTACATAGAAAACATACATCTGAAAATACAAAATTTGATTATTTGCACTTTAGAAGGATTGTAGTTCAGGCATGTTTACAATTATATGGGACTAGTACTATTGAAGGTGGAAGGCCAAAAACGCTCAAAGAAATAGGCAGCGGAGTACCAGATGCTGTGAGGTATGACTGTATGAACCACTGGATAATGCCAGCAAACAAACAAAACAGATGCGCTCTTTGTAAAAAAAAATGCAAAAAAATCATAAAATGTTCACCTATGGAACATGTAAAATAACTTAAACAAACAAATTTTGCTAGAAAATTAGTGAAGTCATCTGTTTTAAGTTCTTATCAATTAAATTTAACCAACTGTTTATACATTTCTGAATAAAAAATTATTCGGGTAAAAATGGGTTAATGGAAACGAGAGATTGGTGAAGTGACTTTGCTGCAGAAATAATGAAGTCACGTGCGTTCAATAGATTCAGCAGTTTAGCTCTTAGCTTTCCAGAAATTGCTGTAAATTACTGAAGGACATAACCTATTATGAAATGTCACCTTAATTTATTTTTTGATGGAGTGGGATTCTTGGTATAAAGAACGCTAAGTTGGCGTTCCAGCAAAATTTAAATAGGGGAAATCGCTAAGTCTATTAACAATAACACAGAATATAAACGTCTTCAACCAAATAAGCTCAACCACAACCTATTACAATTTACCTTTTGAGATAATGTGGTATTTAAGGCTTGAAGATATCGGCTTCTGCGACTTGATCTTGAGGACGTTAATTTGAAATCCTATGTATTACGTACTATACTTATGGTTATGCATTACTTATGGCATCACCCTATTTGTGTTATTCACAAACAAGAATGGTTGCTTATTCATGAAGGATGCCATTAACACAGTGAACCCCACTTTACAAAGCTTGTTTAACTGTTTCTCTCGTTTGTTTTCTAAACACAGGAAGATTATAAAGTTCCTACCTAGGAGGCTGATCGTTTGTCAACCCACATCTCTGATAGAGAATGGCAGTATTCGATTCATTTACGGTGCGTACTATTACGAAAATTATTCGTTTCAAATTATACAACAGTAGGGTAAGCCATGGAAATCTGATAAATTTCACCCTGTATATAGGGTGTTCCTAAAAGGTCTGTACAACACCCTACCGCATATTCCTCAGACCAAAATAGGACGATGTAACCAAACTTACCTTTATCCAAAAGTGCTCCGTTAAGCCGCTACCCTACGTCAAAGATATTAAAAATATTTCTATTTTTCTAAATAATAAAAAATGCTTTAACGAATGGAATTAAATTTGGGATGTGAATGAACACTGGAAAAGGGGATCTTTTGACATCAGTTTTTTGCTTGTGGGTGTTTCGTAAGTGGTCAAAAGTCGACTATCCACATGCAAAAAAGCTCAGATTTCTTTAACGGTTTGGGTAGTAACACGTCGTTCAATAAGTCCCGAGACTAACAACGAAAACAACATTTTTTTTTCAAAAATTATTTTTATTCATCAATATAATCTCCTTTTAGAGTGATACAATCTTTCCAACGCCTTTCCAACATTTCTATACCATGTTTATAGAAGGATTTATCCTTTGCTTCAAAATAGACTTCAGTTTCGGCAATGACCTCCTCATTCGAGCCAAATTTTTTCCCTGAAACATTTTTTTGAGATCAGCAAAGAGCCAGTAGTCGCTGGGGGCTAAATCTGGCGAATACGGGGGGTGGGGAAGCAAATCAAAGCCCAACTCGTAGATTTTTGCCATTGTTTTCATGGACTTGTGGCATGGTACATTGTCTTGCTGAAAAAGGATTTTTTTCTTCTTCATGTGCGGTCGTTTTGCTGCGATCTCCTCCTTCAAACGTACCAACAAGTCAATATAATAATCACTGTTGATCGATTTACCTTTTCCCAGGTAGTCAATGAAAATGACGCCATGTGTATCCCAAAAAACAGACGCCATGACTTTGCCAGCAGCAATCTGCTGGCAAAGTCATGGCGTCTGTTTTTTGGGATAC